>JAAEAF010001801.1:0-153216 GCA_011037195.1 Triatoma infestans
ACCCCTGTTCTTCAGGCAATGGTCAGGAATTAGTAGATGGACTGGCACATCCATCGGGCATGCGATCAGTCACGCTAGCTCGTTAGAGTTGAAACACTGAACTACGGGCGCAAGCTACTTACTATCCGAGCCAGTTGCTTGCAATTGAGGTAGGATTCGTAGAGGGCGTGGTTTAAACAGCAGCTCCAAGGACTGCGGTCATGAGTTGAGCGGGAGGAGACTCGCTATATAAAATGGAACCCCAGAACCACCCGTAAGTTGGTAGCGCATTTGCTGGGTGTGTGCGGTTCACCAGAGCCTGTTAGAGTTTGCCTTCTCTAGCTTCTGGGAGTGAAGTGTGGCCCTTATGTGATCACTTTGCGCGCTGGTTGAGCGTATCTCAACCTGCCCTTAAATGGGTCAAGCGGGGGCGTGCCCGGGTGGGCATCTCTGCCCGTGGGAGGCCTTGCACCATAGCCAACTACTACACACACAGCCTTCTCTTCTTAAACGATCCCGTTGCTTGCAACGGGGGACTGGTAAACCCGAATGGGTAGATACGGTCTTAAAAGATCCCCTAAAGTCCAGAAGGATACAGGGTTGTCAGGGAAGAATGTCCAGAAAGACCTACATAATGGTACCACGGGAACGTGAATCAGCCCGGCAGAGCTTACTCTGCACTCACGTGCTGAGGAATGGACTCATGGGGGTCGTGAGTTAGCAGGGAAGGTATAGATTATTCCAAACATTTCTTTTAAGATGGCGGGAGTTGGTTGGTTTGCCCTCGAGAATAGTTCCGCCTTCTCCCAATCCCTCACAAGAACATGTCCAGAAAGACGTTGCTCAATTTATTGTAATTTTATAAGAACTCCTTCTAACGCTCCAAATCCTTGCGACTTCCGTTAAATTTAATTTTGAAGGTACAAATAAATCGTTTAGTTTAGTGTAACACTTCTAATCAGTAGTAATCAGTAATTTGATATGAAATGATAATGCAGATTTTATTATTATTTATCCACATTATATTGAAGGTATATAATGGAAATCAAAACGCAAATTAATGAGAATGTTATTACAATATTTTTGTAGTATTTTATACTTGAATTATATAAAAAGCCACGGCCGTCTAAATATAATAATTGGAGACAGTACTGTGTGTTTATTTTGTCATTTCTTTATATCAGTATAAATTTATTTGACCTTGCCAAATATCTGCGAAGATATTTTTTTCTGATCTTGTTAAATTTTCTTAAAGGTTAGATATCAAAATTATATTTTTTCTTTCTTTTAAATTTATTCAACAATTTAAAAAAAAAAAACAAAACAAAGAAGCGATATTATTAAGCGTTTAATAAAATTATGTAATTGCAATAATAAAAATATTTAAATTATCAGCTGTTTACTTCTAATTAATATTTTCTGACTGTTAACCAGATGTTTCCTCTTTTTATTTCTCTTATGCGGCCAGCATGACATTCGTGCCAAACTTTTGAAATTAAGTTTTCCAAAACGAAAAAATGCATTTACGGCAAGTTTAGATATTAATTTAATATATCTTTCGGTATCACCAGAGGTACTACAGGAATGGTTGAAATTCCTTAACCGGAAGTATAGGCTTTGTATACTTTATTGAATGGATTTGTCCAGTTTGTATCACTTAGTCCCTTGCAGACAATCCTTCATCGTCAAATTTGTCAGTACCAACTGCCCCAAACTTGACTATCTTTCAACTTTGTATTCTAATAACATGTAACAGTTTCTAACTTTTTTAAAAATTGATTCTAAATGTTTTTATGTGACGTTAGGCTATCCTTTTTAAGTGGCCATTTCTAGTGGACAGAATTGTACGGCTCAACTATTATCACATGTACAGTAACAGTTCTTTGGACATATCCCAAATTTGTACAAGTTTCTAAATGTTTCTAAATTTAAGCCTTACCGCAAGAGTTTTTAGACATAAATATCGCTTTCAATTTGAATAAGTGGCCATTAATCGATAGCTAAGCGGAAATCTAGCTTACCGATATTTTGGCTATTAATGGGCACCTAATCAGGAGTATATCCAGGTAATAGACCCAAGAAGTATGTCGTACAATTGAAATGTCCTTTTTTGGAGGTTCAAAATTCTATTTCTTGAAAGTGATGACTTAATATGAAAGAACTTCTCTTACGACTCCATCTTCTTTAATAAAAAAGATATTTTATCTGGCAAATATATTTTGCAAATTGTTATTCTAAAAAAAAAAAAAAAAGAAATTGTTTTCGTTCTGTATTCTTTTTGTCATGGGCGTTGTTCAGTTATTGTCAATATTTCAAAAGAATCTCGTTAAACATGTTAACGTAGTTGAAATGATGGAACAATAAGAAAGAAGTGCAAATGAGCGTTCATTATTATTTATTTTTGTAATCTTCATTTTATTGACGTCACAGAGTGAATATGACGTCAACAATAAGATAGAACTTGGAATTTAGAAATTAGATATCTAAAAAATAAAATATTGAATTTCGAGATAAATGACAATGTTTTGAATGAAGTTTGGGGATATTATATTAAGAAAGGTGGAACAGATAAGAAAGGTCATCAGGCTAGATTTTCTTCATCATCATCATCATCATTAATATTTATTAATTAATTATTATTTACCAAATATAACTATAATTAAGTTCCAAATTAGTATATTGGTAAGTATTGCTTGTATAAATAATAATGAGGTCTTTATTTAAATAAATGAACCAAATAAGTTCTGGTTTACATAACATGAAAAAGAAACTGAAAAATATAGAGATAGCCAATCCATGGTTGATTACTGTCAGGGCGGAGTTGCTAAACTACAATAATTACTGCAGAGGGAAATCAATATAAACAGTTGAACAACGAAATTAGAAATGGAAATAAAATTACGGAACACCAGACACAGAACTCAAGGAAAATAAAGAAAAGCGAAAATAGAAGAATTCACTTACATTGGAAAAGAGAGAAAGAATTAAAATATTAGAAACAACTAATTAATTTCTTTGTTTATTTATTGTATTTATAATCTGTAATGTTAATACAATAGTAAATATGAGCGTCCTGTCTTGAAGGAGGTGGCCACAGCCACTTTTCTTCTTCTACAATTAATTTTAAAGCATGTTACTTAGCAATAACAAAACAAAATTAGATCATTGAGCAAGAGGACATCTAGTATTTTCACAAAAGAGGTTTATAAATTTTCACAAACTACTTTAATAATAAATCCAATTTCTAACGAACTTTTCTAAAAAAAAAAAATATCAGGTGTGAAACACCCACACGACTTTCTCTGTCTGAGATTTACATAGATATAATTGACTAATTCTGTTATAATATATGATTGCTACTAGTTGCTTAGTTGTCTTCAAGATACATGAATTGCATATATATATGTTATATATGAGATACCGAAAGTTTGAAATTACCCAGAGTTTTTAACGAATCTTGTTTAACTGAGAAATCAGCCATTTTCCGGAAATACAATGTTGATATTCAGTTTTAAGAGTTCTGACATGTAAGTTCCGATCAAATTTTCTGAATGTCTTGGTCGGTTTTACGAAATTTTGATAGTTTTTTTTAAAATTTGGAAATAATATTTTATATAAACCAACTACACTTATTTGAAAAAAATGTTCTGTCAGAACTGATTTTAAGTGGATTTTGGGGAATATTTAACTTTATGTTTTTCCCTAAAGTGCCATTTCTATATTTTATACAGTTCCACTTTTGTATTTTTATAAAGAAAAATCAATTAAATATACTGTAAAAAATTCAGGTTTAAAGAAAAACCTATCAGGTGGGAAACGGCATTAAGAGAAAGTTGCGTGAATGTTTCTCGCTAGATTTTTTTCTCTTTGCTTCCTCTTCCACTGCGATCGTATGAAAATTTTGAAATTAAATTTTCACCAGAAATACATGTTATGAATTCCTTTGAAATTGAAAAAATAATATATTTAAGCAATACGTCTGTTTGTGTCTGTGTTTGGGTGTGTATGTACCGGATGTGTGGGACTAATTCATACTTCAAATAACAAACCCATCACTTTTATTTGAAATATTTCCTCCGGAAAATTGCTATTTTGTAGAATTGTAGGGTGGCATGATCTCAAACATTCTTCTAAAAAGATATTTAGAATAACTTGGGCCTTTTTCAACTATATAATTCAGCTTGTAGCAATTGTTGGCCGTTAGAAATGATCAGATGTATCTCTTAGTTGGCTGATCGGCCAGGGGGTATCATAAGAAAAACACTACAAAATTTTTAAGTGTTTTTATTAATATCCCCTATAATATATAATTCAGGGTAGTATTAACATTTTGAAGTAATTACCAAAATTTGAAGAAAATCTGTTAAACGGGAAATACGACTTTAATTTTTTTTTTGCGATTTTTCTGCGAGATTTTCTAGAAACCGGCTCCAAAGGTTTTTCTTAAATTTCATGTATGTTCTACCATGTTTATTCAAATATATGATATTTATTTGAAACTTTTATCTGGAATATTTCATTGATTTTAGGTCTTTTCTGAAAAGTAGAGAATTTTCTATTAATGTTTCTTATTAATACATTTTCTATTTCTTTCTTTGAATTTTACTCTCAAAAGTCACCATCTAATCACGAAAGTATTGATTCCTTACATTTGATTATACCTGTTTTTAGTTGCCTTCGTAAATTGTATCAATCTTTAAAATTTAGGAAACATGTTTAAAAGATCTAATAATCACAGTTAACGTAAATCTTAGATATTTTAATAAATTAGTGTAATTAGTTTTAATTTTGATCTATGATTAATATGAGATAAATATGTAAGATATAAATAAAAATTTGTCAACAGGATGATGTATAATTTGGACAGTTGAGCCAAAAATATAAAACACATCACACAATCTTAAATTTCATGCCTTTTTTTAAAGTTTAGCCATAACATTCCAGTAAGTTGAATATTATTTTATTTTCAGACGAATATAGAATAGTTACAAAAATGTTGACAGCAGTTTATTGACTGTACAACTAAAATTTAGTAAATTTATTGCAGTTTGTAATGAGACTACTCGTCGTTTAGATAGTAATCTGTCATAAATGTTAATATAACTGTATTGCGCGTCATGTAATGCGACTACTATACGCATCATTTTATTGAATTGTTCATGCCAAAAACATTGCTGCACTAGAAATATATTTACTATTTTGATTGGTCCGGTATTCATGCAGAGGAATGTATTTATCTTTGGTTAAAATATTGCTGAACAGATTAATTGATATGTATGTATAAGGGATTTATTCTTAAGTATAAAGCTTAAGTGAAACAAAATCTGGAGTTTATTTACCATCTTTGTTTTTATAAAATCAGCTGATTTCCTCTGAATCAGCTCTCATTTTATAAAAATTATCTGAGTTGTTTTAGTGTTACCAGTTCTATATCACTTACATGTGGGGTATATCTTGTGGGTGGGATCCAAAGGCAAGCAAGCCTGGGTTCCACGGGGGCCATAAAAACCACCCCTATGCGATGCTGGAAGTGCTTCTTAATTTGCCACCACTACATATCCTCGTTCAAGGTGTAGCCGGAATGGGAATCCATAGTCTCTTGCAGGGGCCGCCTCCCATCCCACCTCTAGGCATGATGGCAGTAACCAGAGATTGACTGAGGAAATTTAGGCTGACTATTTACTTGGAATGCCAACTGATAGGATGGTTCCTAGGTATCACTTTAAGAGGAACTTCCAAATTGTCATACCAAACAGAGGCGATTGGGAGATTAGGCTAGCTTATGGAAGTACGCCACGGTCTTTCAGGCTGAAGTCGTGGCGTTACAACTCTGCGCTAATGAGATTATAAGGCAAGTCTTAGAGGGTAGGAGGGTGGCCATATTCTCCGATAGTCAGGCAGCCCTGAAGGCACTTTCTTCACTCCAAATAGTCTCAAGACTGGTGTGGGACAGCCTAACTGCCCTAACCGGGGTGCTCGGAGCAAGTTGACCCTCACTTAGGTGCCGGGAGATGCGGGGTTTCTGGGCAATGAATAGGCGGATGCCCTAGCGAGAGAGGGTTTGAAGGATACCTTCATAGACCCCGAACTCTTCTGCGGGTGGTCCAGGAGCATAATTCAAACTTCTATGAAAGGTTGGAGAGAAGAACAGCCTCTGCATTGGTAGGACAGAACACCAAGACAGAGGTAGGCAAAACTTTTCATTAAGAGATATTTGCCTAACTTCACCAGGGATCTACTGAGCCATAGCCGAAGGGATATAAGGCTAAATAGGCATTCGTCGATAAATATGGCTAATCGTCTATATAGGTCTAGTAACAGGGCATTGCAGGCTAAATAGGCACATGCACCAATTACTACTTGCAGATAACGCGGTATGCCAATTCTGCAAGGCTGAGGAGGAAACCCCGTTATCCATCCTTTGTGAGTGTGCTGGCCTGGCAAGGACAAGATTTCATCAACTGGGGACAACTAATCCCCAAGCCATGATCATCATGACGGAGCTACTCTCAGCTTTCCTAGGCCTGATTAAGGAGGCGACGCTGAGGATGTGCTATAATTCCAGGGGATCCACAATAGGCCTTGTATTGTAGGTCGCAGTGGAACGCAGTGGCCCCTCCCCCCCCGTTTCTAATCTATTCAATTTATATCACTTATAAATGAAAGAATGCAAAGAAATAATGATCGTTTGTTCTTTAGATTCGATGAGTCAGAATTCTAAATTTGGTACTTTCCTATTGTTTGATTGTTTTGTAAGAACGAAATAACATACGAACGTTCTATATATGTCCATGATCGTCTAAAGGACGTCCTTACATAAAATGATTGGAGCCATTTTCGAGAAATCGGGAAAACCAAAAAAACATTCAGTACAGACCACTTTACTTATTTTTTGTACATTTTGACTGGAACCTTACTATTAGAAGCGATGGTCTATCTAAACGCAATTAAATTAAATAATATTTTTTAAATAATATAATGTAATAAACACACACACACCCGCACAAAGGATTCACTGAAAATATTTTTTGCGTACTCAGGAGACCCGAAAACATGTGTTTCTGAAGAAAACTCAATTTCAAAAATTAGACATGATCGCAATATTTGTCCCCGCAGCAACCAATAGAACCAGGAGTCCAGGAGACAATCATTAGAACCATGCTGTTATGGATAAAATCCGACATATTAAAAAAAATAGATCTGTTTTTGAGAAAAATCCATCCACTAATGTCTAAAATAATACTACTGTGATTAAAGGTTTTTGAGTATAACTTCCGAAACGGATGTAAACCAAATTGTATATGAATCCAGCCAACGCTACACCATATTACATCACCACCAGGCAACGCAGCACCATATTACATCACCACCAGCCAACCCCTTCCCAATGTATTACATCACCACCAGCCAACTTCAACACTCTATCTCGGTCACTCTATCCTCTTTGTTCTTCTTACGAAATACATTAAATATAAATTTGTGTAAAGGCAAGTAGGGAGTTTTGTGTTTTCTCCTTTAACATTACCAATCATTAACTCCTGCATGACCCTAACATTGATTTTCGGGTAATTACCACCCTAACTAACTTTCATTCTTAATCTATAAGTAACTTCTATTAAACAAAGAAGAACACATTCTTATGTCTACAATCTCAGTAACAAAATTTAAATTTATATCTAGATTTATTGCAATTATGTTTAACAGAAGACAAGTTTGTATGTTTCTCCCTATAATTTGGACGTTATGAAGAAATTCCTAACATAACTCTGTCTGGGAATATATTTATATATATACATATATTTATATCACTATTTTTTTATGCCATTTAATTTTAGTTATTTTAATATAATTTTAAATTTGGCGGCGCTTTCTGTAATATTTGCGTTGGTATGTGAGAGACCGGGAGATGTTCAAGATTTTATAGTAGGTGTGTTTTGTCAACGACTGCTGCACTATCATGCTGTCTATATAATCATGTATTAGATGTAGGATAAAATATTTTTCATACCTATCCGGGTGATAAATGTGGTATCTTATACAACACATTAAGTTTATATTTATATATACACATATATATATATACCAAGCAGGTTATTTATACATGTATTTTAAATTTATTGTAAACAGTTCGTATCAATAACCTCCTCGATATTTTTGTCAGTTTTACAGTTTTTGCAGAATCGATAAATATATTCTATACAATTGCTAAATTCCATTAATAGAAGCTAGGTATTGTATGTCTGTTTAAAAGTGGGAGTTCAAGGAGGGAGCTATTACCCGCTCCAAATCTATTCTAAGATAAATTAAAAAAGAAAAAAAAGTGAGAGACGTTCGTAAGAGTTTTTATAGTGCATTATTTTTACTTCA
Source organism: Triatoma infestans (assembly GCA_011037195.1). Lineage (NCBI taxonomy): Eukaryota > Metazoa > Arthropoda > Insecta > Hemiptera > Reduviidae > Triatoma > Triatoma infestans. Next base: position 8,347 of record JAAEAF010001801.1, read on the forward strand.
TCTAGTCAGAGGAAGTGTTGCGGTCGTGTCAGATTTTCGAAATTGTGTTTTCACCGGAAATAGATGTGCATTGAGTTCCCCCTGAATATGACCAAATATTTATAGCGAATGGTCTATATGTATGTGTTTGTGTATGTGCTTGGCTATTTGTATGTACGTGTGTGTTAACAGAATATCTCAAAAACAAAAAGTTGCAGAAAACTCAGACTTGATATTCTATTTAAGACATACCACTGTATCAGACACGAAGTTTTCGGACAAATCCATCAACCGAAGGTTTACTGAACGTTTTTTTAGTTTTTCGTGATTTTCTTGAAAATGGCTCCAACGATTTTCTTCAAACTTCGTATAATATCTACACTCACAAAACCGTATCACTTTTATTTGAAACATTTATTTAAAAAATTGATTTTCTAAGGGGTTCTGAGAGGAAAGTAGGATACACTTCAGTCTAAAATATGGTTTATCACCTACATAATAATTCACATTAGAAGGATTGGTGGAATTTCAAATTTGTAGAAAATCGGTTAACCGGAAGTGCAATTTTACAGAATGGGTTTTCGAGTTTTTTGGAATTTTCTCGAAAACAGTTTAGGATTTTCCTTAAACATGGAATACTTCCTGCATAGATAGAAACGATCACTTTTATTTAAAACACTTTTCTGAATTGATTTTAAAAGGTTTTGGAGGTCTGTTAGTCAGTTTAAATTTAAATTTGCACAAGCTTTGTTGGTTTTGATATAGAGCGCTCCACATAACCCAGGCCGCCCAGGTATATCAGTAAAATCCCTACCACCATGTTTATGACCAGTACAACTAAAACTGCGGGATTAGGTCAGTGGGATGTATTGGGACACATCGTCAGGAAATGCATTGGGACCTCCCTTGCATCCTACAGAGAACCTGCAGACGCTATTACATTCTAGAAGAAAGCTTCTTCAGATGTCCTCCTGAGTGTTCAATGCCCTCTGTGAGTGAAGCTGTTTGCCTACACAGCCTCTTATTTTCAGATTGTTGCAGGTGTCAGAAAGGTGTTTTCCGGAGGAACCTTTGCCTACAGGTTTCCTCATTTTTGAGCTCTTCTTGGATAACAGCATCTTCACTTGCCAGATTGTCAACCATTTCATGCAAACATAACCTGTCACATAAATGAGCTCAGATCATTATTTCGGCCCAGATCACTAAGTTTGCCAGGGCATTCCCAATCCATGTTTGAAGAGATAACCTTAACTATTGGTTAGGATCACAATTTCCAGATCCCGATAGTTTCTAAGCAGCCTAGTCACTGGTCACTTCTTTCTATTGTGTAAATTTCCACGAAAATGCTGAGGTTCTGACCCAATGACTCGAATTGTTTGTATATATATATATATATAGGTAACATTTATCAATCTAAGAGATTTTCAAAGAATATATTATCTTCTCTCAATGCTAGGAAGAGAGAATATTGCAAGTCCAATTTTTCAAATTTACGTTTTTGCCTGAAATACATGTTTTGATGGCTGTGACTACGAAAAAAATGTTTTTTTTATCCTATAGCACGCATGTCCGAGATTACGCTTACGATAATTTTACTGCAGTTGAATCATTCACAAAAGATGACGTCAGTTTCATCAACTAAACCATACACACAAATACGAGCATGGAAACGTACAACTTTTATTTTGTAAGTTCCTTCGAGTTTCTTCAAACACACTATCCCTCCACAATTAGCATTCTTGTTTGGTTAGAACACAGCACAATATGTTTTAATATGGTAAAACGCTAAAGTAACAGTAATCACTGTGAATTCACAAATTATTCAGAGTGGAGAAGTTACCCCAACAACTACAGTTTGTCAGAGAGGAGGTCGCGAGGCAATTGTCTGGAATGATTGTGGAAGATAGGCGCTGTACTAATAGACAATCTAGTTTGAAATTGAATTATGTATTACGGTTTTGAGCAACTTGGGAAAAGAAAGAAATACTACGATTTGTATATATAGTTTGATTGGACACAGAAGGGACTATGGAGCGGAGAATTTTGGACTGTAAGGATTGGATTTTTTGGAGGTTTGAGCGTTTGGTTGAACCCCATCGTTCAACGCCTTTAACCCTTTTACGGTTTAATATAGTAATGTAAATTACTCTTTTGTTGTCCAGGGGAGTTTAGAATCTTTTTAGTAGAAGGAAACGTCTGTTGAGTTCTTTCTTTTAAATCGTGTGTGAGGATTCCAAGTAAGTCTTTTGTCAATGTAAACATTATTATTGTATGAGCTCAATTCAATTTTTACTTTCTCTTACACTAGAAGTATTGCGATTGGGCCAGATTTTCGAAATTGAGTTCCTATCACCTCGATTTGAAACATTTTACCGAAAAATTCATTTTTTGGGGGTTCTGGGGAAACAGTAGCGTTATGTTTTCCTCTGGTATAATTATATGGTTTACTACCTCCATAATATTAATTCAAATTGGAAGCATTGATAGAATTAGAAGTGCGACTTTATTGAATGAGTTATACTATACTAGACTATACTAGAACTGTAACGATTTCCTTTAAACTTGTACCATTTCCGATTAACTTCACATTATAAAAATCTATTGCTTTTATTTGAAAAATAAAAAAAATATTTTGAATAGTTGCGTGGAATTCGTGGCGTTAATTTGAAATTTATATGTATGTAGTGGTACAGTATTTTTAGAGCGCTCTACTGGGCCATAATATAATCATCACTTCTCTACCTGCCAACATTAGTAGTTTGGTACTTGTATACCACCACCACCATCACCTCTATATTCATGTGAGGAGAAGTTCCCTCACTACCTCCTAACATTTGACCATCTAACATTAAAGTCAATTAAACTTGGAATTATATTTATATAAGTATATATATAAAAATTATTAATGTTAAATTAATATAAATTTATTAATGTATTTCTATTAATTGCATTGTCTTGTGAAAGTTTCTATACCATTTTTGTTTTGTTTTTAATTATCTAAAAAAGAAAATAGGTAATACAAATCATTATAAACACATGTAAATATTGCGATGTAATGTAGAACACATTTAAATACGTTGATCTGATTTGTAAATAAATAAAAGTCAACCAATAATCTTAAAAAGGAATTGCAGATCTGTTAAACAAATTTATTGTTTTTTATATAAACATTACTGAAGACAGTTATAGTCGTCTAATGTTTTCTGCGCAGCGTTTACAAACAAAACATTTGTTTGGTGTTTTGACTGTGGCCACTAATTGGCCTGCCGTGTTTATGTTTATATTTGAGGCTCATCAAATTTTCCCCTCGGTTCCTAAACATAATAAACATGATGTCATTCAGCCGTCCAGTTTCGTACTGCTCGACTATTTGTTTACTAACAATATCATTTCATTTCTAATACATTGATCCTGCTGTATGTTCGTATTTATATGAAGGACTAAAGAAGAAGAAGAAGAGAAACTTACAGTCTGATTCTGTGAGAGAAAGTACTGCAAACAAGTAAAATTTTGGAAGTTGAATTATCTTCGGAAAATACATGTTTTGAGGCTCCTTGAGTTCGGAAAATAGTTTTTAAGTTTAAACAAAAGTCTTAAAAAACGATAAATCACAGATTTTATGAACTGATATTCCGCTTAAGTACCACCATGGAATCCGATATTAAGATTTCGTTAAAATTCGTCATCTGGTTAATCGGCCCAACGCCATCTACTGATTTTTTTTTTTTAAGGGCTGTATCACTATTATTAATGTAAACCGTTTAGCGTGCTAATAATCTTGAATATTAAAATCGCGATGGATAAATTTCAAATGAATAGGATATTATTAATGAATAGGATATTATTAATGAATAGGATATTATTAATGAACAGGATATTATTAATGAATAGGATATTATTAATGAATAGGATATTATTAATGAATAGGATATTATTAATGAATAGGATATTATTAATGAATAGGAAAAGCAAATTAGGAAGAACTGGCTAGGTTTGGATGTCTGATTTAGTAGGAAAGCACAGGTGTTGGTTTCTCTTCATTCCTTCACCAAGGAACTTGTAGCTGAGGTCATTATTTAGAACCCATCGACCTTTACTTCTGGGCTGCATTACAGATATCAACTCCTGAATTTTCTTACCAAGTAAGGCCAAGTCACGCTCACGTGAGGGCATGAACACCCTAATATTTCAAATTACTTCCTTCCACTCCTAGCCACTCACAAATTATGAATTATGAATTTTGTGACTTAAGTTTTATTGAGCATTGTGCATTATTTCATAGTTCGAGTTTATGATTTCCTGTAAAATGTGATTGTTTTAGCTCTCATTAATCATTGTGTTTATATTTTTAAAAAACTAATTTAAAAAATCTACAAACGAATATTGATATGACTTTCATTCTTTGTAAACTATTAGGTTCAGAATTTTTTACGTACATAAATGTACATATATACAAAACATTTACGTAAGCACATTTTAGTTCGGACAACGTTCTCAAGCTAAAGTGTGGCATCACCATCCAGTACTTCTATCAATCCTCCACTAAAAGTGTTAGAATTGGTCAAACTCTTGTAGTAAGTGGAAGATATCGAATTTTCACCAGAAATATACGTTTTGCGGCTCCCTGAGTCCGAAAAAGCGGATTTTAAAAATTGTTCTGTTTGTGTGTGTGTGGTCAGCTGTAGTATGTAAGGCTTAGTAGCACATTTTTATAATTAAAATAAATTAAAGAAAAAATATTTATAAATTACATTGAATATGGTATCTCTAAATTTTATATGTGACTCTATCAAGAATTATAAGTGAAGCGAATTAGTCAATATTATCTATGTAAATTGTAGTGAGAGAAAGTCGTGTGAGTGTTTCACACCAAATTTTGTTTGTTTGTACAATAGTTCTGAATGTCAGACTCTATCGCTACGTCCAGCAAAACACCGAGACAATATGAATTATTTTCCAGAGCGGAAGAAATGGTATTGGCAAGGCTGAAGGACTGATGGATCACCGTATGTTAGGCGCGGAAACCAAACTGATCTGCAAGATGATACGTTTGTGTTTCGAGTGTGGACAGTAGCCTCTTATGGGGTAGTTTTTAAAATACTTTCGATAACATAGGAAGGAGCGTAATAGGTATATAGGAAGATACTTCGTTAAGAGGTTTATGGGGTTAAGGGTTGAGGCAAATTAAGCAATATTTACAATGAATAGGAAAGTCAAAGTATCTATTTTATGAAGTGCAAAGTGTATTTTTCAATCATTTTCATGTGACTGTTGCAAAAATTGTCAGAATTTCTAGACGATAATTCTGTAAACTATCTTATTATCATCAAATCGCATGAAATGTCAAAAAGAGTTTTAAAACAATATGTAAAAGTGAAAAAGATAGATGAATGATTGTTACTTTAATTCAGGTTTGTTAATTTATAATTTAATTTAAACTAGATATTATGCCTGCATAAAAATCTAATATACTAAACCAGCTGTTCACTGCAGTTAAGAATACACTGTATAAATAGTTTAAATAACAGGCGAAATTACAATTCAAGAATTACAGTATATACTGCATGATACTGTAATTATAGAAATTGCATTTCTATCTGTGTTTGGGTGATTTTATTAAGTGCAGCAGATATTTTGAGTGGCTTAAAAGTCAAAGTGAGCTTAAATTGTCATTCACTCATTCAGTCACTTTCTTGAAGTAGCTCCAACAGTTTTCTTATAACTTCCCACAACAACTAAACCATCAACGGTTTTTATTTTTAATATTTTTTCAGATGAATTACTTTTTTAATTTAGAGGTGGGGAACTGCAGAGTTGAGTTTTCCTATAAAGTGCCCTTACTCTATGATGAACCACATTACTACCAAATGTATTGCTAGAAAGACATAAAATTTGAAGAAAACCGGTTAACCGGAAGTGGGATTTACAAATTCGTTTCCGAGTTTTTTCGGATTTTTTTAAAATCCAAGAAATTTCATTAAGCCTGGTACTCCAGTTATACACTTATAATCGGTTTTATACGAACATTTTTCCGGAAAAATTGTTTTTACAGAGATTCTGGGGGATTCGCAGAGTTAGGCCCAACTCTAAACTCTTCAATTTCCTTTTAACACACAGCTCTAATTAACATTAATTTTACTTTCTCTTACTTTTAGTAAGAGAAAGTATTGCGATTGTGCCAGATTTTCCAAATTGAGTTTTCACCTTATATATACTTTTTAGGGATCTGTTGAATGTGAAAAAAATGTTGTTAACGAATGTATATATATATATATATATATGTGTGTGTGTGTGTGTTGTGTATGTGTGAGTTAACAGAATATCTGAAAAACTAAAATTCGCAGGAAAGCGCAAACTTGATATTCCGTTTAGATACTATCACCGATACGATGATTTCGGGCAAAATCCTCAACCGGAAGTATTTTAAATAAATAAAATGTAGTAAATAAATATATAGAGTCGTAAAACTTGTAATGCAGTCAAATATCCTTGTTTTCCCATAAAAATTAAAGTATAACCTATTTTTACTATCACTTTGTTTCTTGTTTTTTTATTAAATTTTTTAAAACTTTGTAATATTATTACTAAATTTAAGATGATTGTACCAGAAGTTGAGCGTGTATTTTGTTTCTGTACGTATGTAACTCTTGTCGGCTTAGAATGCATTATAACATTTCGCTTCTCTGCGCACATATACCTTACACACACACACACACACACACACACACAGAATGCATGTAATATAAATGTATTTGTATTAGGATCTGTATTTTTATCCAAAAACTAGATCATTTCAAATTATATAAAAATCTAATTATATAGTTATTCGCTTTAGATAATATATTATATATTTAAATTAAAGATTTATACAATGTAAAAGTTGACACATTCAAATAAAACACGCGTATTATTTATTGATTTGACTGTGCCATTGGCCAGTCAAGTGTGTCGTACAGAAATAAATGGCCAAAGGCAACGAAGGAATTTCAATAATCTAACTCAAATAACTTAATTTCTCTTAAAGGTTATTTAAAACTCTTTTTTTTTCAGAAGTAAAGAACCTGAACAAATTTGAAAAAATATATTTTTATCTTTGTTTTGAAATAACAAATTTTGTTGTAAAAAAGAATCTTCTTTAATTCAGGATCACGACAGCTTGGCTGCTTAATAGAATAGCTAATTTAATTGTTAGATATTCTAAGGTGTAATTACATTAAAAGAATGAATACATCATTGTATTACGGCAACATATTCGGGCCACTTCTTGACAAATAATACTTAAAGGATTAAAGTCTTTAAAATAATTAATACCATGAAAATGAAGAGCATTTCAAAAAACTACTGATTTTCACGAAAATGTCAAGCATTGAAAATGTATTTTGGTTTTTGGGCTACATCATAGCAACATTTATTGGTGAATGATCATTTTTTTGTAATAATAACAGTTTGAATTCGAAATTGGCTACGCACCGATAAAAAGATAACCTCTCCCAAAATAAGATTGTATAAGGTAAGGTTCGGCAGCTGCTTTATTTACTATTTTGCCGGGTGTTAGTGTTTAATGCTGCTTGGTTTAATTTATTTTATATTAAATCCATGCCAAGAATACTTGAAATGATGGCATTTTAGTCCAGAAGATAGTGCTTTAAATATTGAATAAAAACCTAATGACATTTAAAACAATCAATTTTAAAGTTTTCATTTAAAATCAATTTTTCTAGCATAAAATGAAATAATACAAAAAAAAGGATATCTATGGAGTTGAGCATTCCAAGTTTAAAGAAAATTAATTCATTCCTTCAAAAGCAAAATCCCAAAAAATATTTAAAAACTGATTCTATAAAGGACATACTTTCGATAAACGGATTTTCGTCAAATTTTCAATTTCTATAATGCTTCTACTATAAGTGTAGTCTATACAAACGTTTAACAAATGTTTAATCATGGTTCATCCAGGACCCCCCCCCCCAAATCATTAGAAAAAATTTCTAATAAAAGCGATATTTATTTAGATGTTAGATAATACAATGTTTAGTAGTTATTTAGTAAAGGCGCTTTCGGTTGATGATTTTGACAAAAATCTTATTGTCAGTTCCGGTGGTAATACCAAAACAAATATCAAGTTTGAGCATTGAACGATTTTTCGTTTTTGTGATATTTTGTTCGACACATGCACCTGAATACTGATTCGCTAAAAACTACTTGATCGCATTCTGAAGACCTCAAAATATCTATTTTCGGTGAAAACATAATTTCGAAAATTTGACACGATCACAACTTTCCCTCACGTAAGAGAAAGTAAACAAATTATATATCTACAATTACCAAATATTAAATGAAATATGAAAATTGTATTACTGTGATACCCCAACAAAAAAAGTAAATAATTTTTAGAAATAGTTTGTAATTTTGTGTATGGAATGGAGTAATTTCTTCCGAATGATTCCAGCAGTTAAAGGTTGAGGGAGTGGGTAATCCTTTTTCATTTACAGATTATTTATTATTAGAGCTAGACTAAGGCTGTATTAAAGAGAGGCACTGTAGAGTTTGTTTATGGGCACTCATCAACTGCTTTGAAACGCTCTGATCTGCAGTGGTGTTGGAATTATTAATAAGTGGGGGTCTCTGCAAGGACAAGATGCCTGGAGAATTGGCTGGTCCTCTTCCCCTCCTCCTACATGTAGGTGAGTACTTGCGCAAAAGTTAGTTCCATGTGTTCAGGACATAGTAAAGTGAAGGATAGAAGTCAAACATCTTAACGTACAGCTTGCAACAAAGCCAAGGAAGTATTTAAATCACTTTCCAATTGTATTGGAATCAGTGATCGGATTGGATGTATCGGATCCCACCGCTGTCACCAGATGTATTGGAATCAGATGTCTTGGTATCGGGAGTTGAAGTGAGGAGTAAGTGTTGTTAGTAGAGAGTTTTAGAGAATTGTTATTCGAAATACGTACCACTGATTTAAGAAAATAAACTATATTTTAACAAATAATTTAAAGTGTTTTGAAATAGATAAACTAAGATGCACAATTGTAAATGAATATAAGAATTATGAAATGATTAATAAATATTAAAGAAATAGTGTTTAAAACCTTGAATAGGGATGCGCTCGCGACGTGTGAAACTTAACTGACGTGAACTGCTGTCTATCTGACTGATAACTCGTAACTGATGTATACTGGTCGTGAACTGATTGTGAACTGATATATAACTGGTTGTGAACTGCTGGAATACTGATGCCCTCCTCCAGTGGGGCGACGTTTATATTTGCATCACTCACACATCGGCTGATGTGTAAGTACGTGCCACACTAAGACATCTCTCGTAGTATATTGACCTCGGTAGTTAACAAAGGCTGGGGTGGCGACGCTCTGATGACAGATGGTAGCCAGGTGGCCTCTTGAGTGTACATTGACCCTTGTATGAAGGAAATACAGGTCAGGTGTACATTGACCCTTGTATGAAAGGGTTTTGCCGGCGGCGGTTCTTTTGACTGTGTATTGACCCCTGTTTGAAAGGGTTTTGCCGGCGGTTCTTGACCTGCAGATAGCGGCTGGCTGGAACCACTAGTTATAATTTTTAGATTTAAAATTATTTAAAAATTATATCTTCTTTCTTCCTGCCATCACATCACACAATCCTTCTCATCAACTAAACGGAAAATCTCATAATTAAGTTTCACATACAATTGAATAATATTACCAACGATAAATCTTATTAATTAAATTACATTAAGTAATTATTAATAATTTACATAAATTAATCAAAAATGTTAACAAAACAACTTATAATAAAAATGTTGTTCCCATTGGATAAATATAAACTATATTAGTTTTTACGTAGTCTTTATATTATAAGTCACTAGTGTTCAGTCTCATATCTGTATTTATATTATAAGTCACTATGTTCAGTCACATATCTGTATTTATATTATAAGTCACTAGTGTTCAGTCACATATCTGTATTTATATTTATTTATGTAAGGATAGAAGAAGAAAATACAAAAGTTTAAACACTCACACGACTAACTGTTACCCCTATTAATACAATTATATATATAAACTTACTTATTTTCTTTACACTTGGCTCATACGTCCCTGGCTCATGGGACCCTGGCAGATAGAGAAATGTTTAAGTTGTAGAAAGGTGCGCCAATAACATAGAACCAACAGCATATATTTGAAATTTAACCCCACAAATTCCGCAAAACTATCAGTGTTTTTAGAAAAATGTTTCACATAAAAGGGGTAGATTATATATTGGCAGGTACCATTCCAATTTAAAGGAAATCATTACATTCGTTTTCCAGAAAATTCCAAAAAACTCAGTAACCTCTTCTGTAAACTTGCATTTCCGGTTATCGGATTTTCTTCAGATTTGAAATTCTAGTAATGCTCCTAATGTGTATTAATATTATATAAATATGGAAACGTACCAAGAAAATAAAATTCTTCTATAACAAACACAGGCTAGATATAGTTAGTAGTTTTAATTCCCTTGGAATGTTATTTTCATGCTCAGGTCTGTCTCTAAGGCAATGTTGATATAACAAATAAATCAACTGCAGCGATTAGCAAAGTAATAGGTATACTGTCGACATCTAAAAATTCTAGTTGGCTGACGAATGATAAACTGTTTGAAAGTTTAGTTAGATCAGTCCTAGTCTATGGCGCAGAAGTGTGGTTCTTCGTTATTTAGAGCAAATAGAAACGGTTCTATCCAAGTACTTCACGTATATATTTCATTGGCCCTCTAGTACTCCGAAACACTTTATACGGTGTGAATTAGGTAAACACAGAATAAGTAATATAGTTTTTAAACTTACCCTGCAATGGTATGTTGAAATTCTAAGTATGCATGCAAATAGGTTGTCCAGAATATGTTTAGAACGACAGTTAGATTTAGCAGAAAACTCTAATGACCAGTTTATAATTAGGCCATACAACTAAAACAACTGTTTACATTTGTTGAGTACGATTGGTTGTGGATGAATCAAGATCCGCAAATAGTACAGAGTAATATTAAAAATTAGTTGATTTCTTACGAGAATAAACTTTTCTCTGAGGACTGGGAGAGAATAAAGAATTCATCCTACAACACTATCTATTTTTCAATAAAAACAGTTTTGGGGATAGAGGAGTATTTTTATTTTAACGTGCCCATTAAAGTAACTCGCCTTATTAGTGGAATCAGATTAATGCATTCCAAATATATACCACTCTATTTAGATGAAGTTATCTATATAGAAGACGCGGAAGATATTTGCCATTATTGTAATTTAAATCTGAAAGATGATCTTTTTCATTTTGTCATTACTTGTCCTTTATTTGAATCCTATAGAGTTATACATTTCGAACATGATTTATTGGATGGTACTGGTTTATTAGGACTCCTTAAAATAGACACAATTAACAAAATATATAGTATTTATTATTCACTATAAAAGCTTTAAAAAGGAAATTCTTAATTACAGATCTTCAAAAATATTCATTTAAAATTTAAAATTAATTTATAACAAATATATTATTATTATTATTTGAATCAAGAACCTAAGGCTTTGAGCTATTATTTTAATTTTTATATTTGTAAATTTTTGCTCTGATGCTTTTCTTTTAATAATCTAGTTCTATTTTATTTATTTTATTTTCCTGTAGCCTCACAACACTCGGTCGTCTACTTTCTGAATTTTGTAAAATTGTATTTTACTTTCCTGAGCCTCACAACACTCGGTCGTCTACTTTCTGAATTTTGTAAAATTGTATTTTATTTTCCTGAGCCTCACAACACTCGGTCGTCTATTTTCTGAATTTTGTAAAATTGTATTTTACTTTCCTGAGCCTCACAACACTCGGTCGTCTACTTTCTGAATTTTGTAAAATTGTATTTTATTTTCCTGAGCCTCACAACACTCGGTCGTCTATTTTCTGAATTTTGTAAAATTGTATTTTATTTTCCTGAGCCTCACAACACTCGGTCGTCTATTTTCTGAATTTTGTAAAATTGTATTTTATTTTCCTGAGCCTCACAACACTCGGTCGTCTATTTTCTGAATTTTGTAAAATTGTATTTTATTTTAGTCCTCTTTTTATACTGAATCTCAAGTAAAATGTGAGCCTCACAACACTTCGTCTACTTTCTGAATTTTTAAAATTGTATTCCTGAGCCTCACAACACTCGGTCGTCTATTTTCTGAATTTTGTAAAATTGTATTTTATTTTCCTGATCCTCACAACACTCGGTCGTCTATTTTCTGAATTTTGTAAAATTGTATTTTATTTGAGTCCTCTTTTTATACTAATCTCAAATACGAATTTTTTCTTTTTTAGTTTCTCTGTTTATTTTACGTTTAAATTATATGTATTTATTATGTGTAAGAAATTGATGTCTTAAGTATATTTTAAGAAATGTATTTTGTTTAAAACCATAAATATGTTTGTGGTGAACTCCTCTGTAATGGTTTGTAAAACTTAAACAGAATTATTAAAAAAATAAGATGTAAATAGTAGAACCATATATTTTATTTAACTAGTAATTTAGAGGAAAATTAATGCTACTGTTCCCCAAAAAATGTCATAAATGAAAATGATCTTCTTTCACCTTTCAGCCAATTTCTTCATGTTCAATAATTTTCTGGTATTTAATGGCTACATTAGGTCCGGTGTGGCATACATCACATACACTACCGTTTTCACTTCAAGCTGTCAAGTATATTTTCGCTTTTTATGTTCGCTTTTAATGATCACGAATACATAATCCGAGTGTAAAATTGGTGTCTGCAATAGGTGAAAAAACAATGGCCCAAAGTTGTTTGATTTGGCTGGGCTTTAATCATAATGACAAACACTAAGAATTACAGTAAAACGGTGGAAAGCAAAGATAATAAAGATTAAGAAAGTTTAAAAGCTTGCAATTATAACATTACTATAATTATTATGATCTAAATGCCAATAAACGTTAAATTCAAACATAATAATTTTCTGTAAATTTCATATAAATGATAAGTTTATCTCTTACATTCTATTAAAAAACAAGGTAATATCTAAATGTACCAATAAAGCAATTTACAAGTTTATATAAGTAAGTCCAGTTTCATTTAGCATAGTTTATTTGTGTATCTTTGGTCAACAGTCAACAATTCTATTGTTTTAGGTGTTGGTTACAAAGGATAGTATTCATTTCAAAGAGATTCTATGTTATCGCCATTTATTTTTGTAAGATGGTCTGTTTAATAGAAGTTGAAACTGAAATTCCAATTTAAAACAGTCTGGTGAAAAACACTTATTGCACGACCTTCTCTTACAATTCCATATATATACTCCTAAAGTGACCAATGTTCTTTAAACTTCAAATTTGTCTTAACATAAACATAGATCTGTTGTACATTTATACCCTCACGTAATAAGAGACTTATACTCCCACCACCTCTAGTTGTGGGAGCTAGCTCTGCTGTATTATTAGTGAAAATTCAAGTTTAGGAAATTCGTTTATTTCATAATTGCATTAGCTGCCGAATAAGAGAAAGTCGTGTGAGTGTTCACATCAGATATTTTATTTTATAGAAATATGTAGAAGTTTACAGGGCAGAAACCACTGCGACTAAATATTGTACCTCTGTGTATTGCGTCACTTGGTATTTCTCTTTGGTACTAACCTAATTAGATGCCTTACTTAACATGAATTATCTCTGTAGGCCTCATGTATTTTATGTCTCCAAAATCTCTGTAGAAGTAGTTACTTCATATCAGGGGGTTAGTTCATCAGGGGTCACATTGGACCTGGGCTTAAAAACAAAATTTTCATTCTATTACCTCGGTTCTATTTTTTTCTCGTTTCATCCCATATATTTTGCGCTTTGGCTTATCTTCATGGAGTGTGCACGTGACATAACTTGTAAAGCTAGAATATTCCCCACTGTTGGAGTGGCCTACTTCGCAACATCAAGAACGTCATACAATGAGTGACGTGAATCTCATACGAATCTGTTACTTAATATTGTGAATGAAAACTGACTTTACGCACACTACCTAAACAGGAAGTAAAGCTTGGATAATTCCACGGTTTATCCAATAGAAATCCCAGCACATATAGTGTGTTACGTATTAAAATGAAATTCCACTTGTGCACTATATTACACACTACAGTAATGAGGAAATTCTAAACAATTATCCAACTATTTGGGTCCATTTTTTTCTTAAAAAAAACGCTCAACTATTCTGTCTTTATTAGTGCATTATGTATTTAGTGGGCAGTCATACGTTTCAAGAAGCGTAATATGACATAACAAATGACTGTCGGGCCAAACCAAGGAGACTGTGGTTTGATGAAACATTCAATATAGAAACCTGAGGACCAGATCAGCTGTTTGGCACACTTCATTTGCTCTCTACTCCTATTATAATTATTAAAAACTTGTTGTAAAAAAAATGATATTTGATTTCGACATACTCTTTTTACTTTCTCTTACTCCCAGTAAGAGTGTTGTAATCTTGTCATTGTTTTTTAAAATAATTAATTATGTTTTTTTTTCGTATCGATAATGGCTGTGAGATCCGAGAGTTATTCTTGATTATCGATAATGAAGCTTATGACAGATTTTTACTCTCTTTTACTCCTGGTATTTCGTGTAAATTTTCGAAATTGAATTTTCACCGGAAATGCATGATTTGAGGCCCCCCCCCCCCTCAGTATGTTATAAATCCCAAGGCCAATTCCTGAGGTATTGAGTGGGACTGACTTTGTCTGCTTCTTAAATTACTTTTTCTTAATGCTCTAGGAAGTGATGGCAGAAACATGGTGCCAGATTTTCCAAACACATTTTGAGGTGCATCTGGGACGAAAAAATATGTTTTTAGCGATTTGTAGCGATGTATTTATTTCAACAATAAACTTGAAAACTAAAGATTACAGGAAGTTCGAAACTTCAAATTCCGTTTTAGATTTAGAGGTGGTCAGATTTGTCACAATCCGTCACTAGAAGTGCAACTTTTCCTGAATGGCTTGTTCAAGTTTTTTCCGATTTCTTCGAAATGGAGTAATGATTTTCTTGTAAATGGTTACAATAACTTTTATTAGAACACTTTTTGGGGGAAGGGGAATTGATATATGGGGAAGCTGTGGCGACGTTACATTTCTTTTTAAAGGCATTTCAAGTTACTGTATCAAGTATATAATATAGTTAGGATAAAACTTTTAAAATTTGTAGAGTGTAGGTTGAGAGGATGTTTAGGGGACGATTTTTCAGTTTTTCGTGATTTCAACTTTCTGAGTTGGTAACTATAACTACGAATGACCGTCCGTTTTTAATTATAAAGTTTTCTTTCCCAGAATATTGTTCCTATGAAATTAGACCTACCTCTGCCTGAGGGGTATCATGTTCGTCTCCCCGCCTATTTAAAATTAAAAGTAAAAAAAATCCAACTTTGAAGTTATGGGGAAAATAAGAAAATCTAGTGTGCATGTTTCTCACCAGGTTTTGTATTATAGCTACCGGTAGAGGAAGGGATATTTTGAAGCTAGAAACGTATTTTGGGTTGGAGAACTCCAACATTCGGGTACAGCAGTTAGGTATTTCATCATTAAAGAAAGAATTTCAACATTTTATGCAATGCACGTTTTATTTACAAAAATGAAATAGGAACATAAGTGATGATCATAATATAAAAATATATTATAAATTGATAATGACAATGATATGATAATGGGCAAGTTGATGACGTGCTAATGAAGTGAGTTATGATAATGAGAACGTGAACTATCACATATTTAAAATACTTAAATTACGATGATGACATCATAGCACTTTTATCTGATTACTATTTTTTTATTGCTGTTTTACCTCATCATGCTGAATTTTTTTTAGTTTTGTTTAATGATGACCATGATGACCTCCGTAGACTGGAGCATGTACAGCATGTCCTGATCTCTTTACTTCAGCATTGAAACCGTTATGTTTGTCCGAAGTATAATGAACTTCCCTGATTGTACCATCAGCTTCTTTCAATGTATAGTATCCTTTGACTACGTCACCCTCTCTGGTTTCATGTTGACTTTTGACGTCACCAGTGTGTGGATCGTGTACTTGGTACTCATAACTATAATGGGGTGGCGACTGTAACAGAAGTATTATTCAGTGCTATTACTACATGATCGACATTCATATACATTACACCTAGGATAATAAATAGAATTATATTAATAGATATTTCTATTTGTATTAAAGATAGTTTCCTTCAGATTTCATAATGGTTCCTCGAAGCAAATCTTACATCTTTAGAGTAATATATGTGAACTAGTAAGAAACTTTACACATTATGTACAGAAAAACAAAAAATAAACAAGCTCTTTCAGTGCCAAATTATCGTTAGAGTTTTTCCAGGCGATTTTTTAGGGAAAACAAATTCAAAAAAGGGGAAAAAAATCTGCTCATCCTAACAGGATGTTCTTTTACTGCGTACTCTTCATCCAATTAGCACATTTTCTTTGAATCTAGAGCTTTACAGTTCCAAATATTAAATGGTTGGGAGAAAGTATATTACCATTGTATATATAATACAAATTCAAAGGACACATAAAAAAATTGAGAAAAAACCACAGCGCCACATAGAATCCGGAACCACCTAAAATCATTGAACCTTTTTCGAGAAAATTGCGAGAACTAAAAAAACCTGAAAAAAGTCGCACATCCGGTTAACCTGTTTTCTTCAAACTTGGAATTTTAGCATCATACTTAATTCTCCATAATATTATTTAATTGATAACTGTAAATTACAATGAAATGATACTTGTAGAACTAAGTCTAAATTGTCGTGATAATCAGCTCTGCTCCCTCTTAAATGAATTTTCCCGAAAAAAGTTTCAAATAAAAGTGATAGAGCTATAACTGTTTCTTTTTTTAAGTTTACGCAGTTAAAAAAAAAATTGCACAAACTTGAACAAAAAAAAACTTTTTATAAAGAAAGTCACATTTTGGAATGTTGCTTGAAACGATAAAAACCAAACATATTTTCGTCCTTAGGCTGCCTCAAGACGTCGAATATTCGGTGAAAACTCCATTTCGCTAATTTGACGCTATCGTAATGTCTCTTCTTACCATAAAAAGCGGAAGTAAACAAAAACATTTAACCTGTTATTAAGGTATGGCGAAATATTAAGAAACAGTAACTAGTTATTCCGATTGATTGATCTTAACTGGAAGTTTCATGTCATATTCTCTTGTGATACTTGAAGTCGGACGTATAGAATTTAGGAACTTAAATGTTTCGATTCTGAGTTGTGCTCTTACATAGGCTCTTCAATACAACATGCCAATTTTTAAAAATATTACTTTTTCAATGTAAATTCAATTTCGAGTATCTGTAACTATTGCTATAATTTCTTCTTTTATCAGTAAGAGAAAGTATCCGGCAATTATGTGCTACACATTTTCTGAGAGAGCAAAAATTCTGAAGGCAAAAGACAAAAAAATTTTCATTCATTTTAAGTTATTATAGTAAAGTTACAATGGTTGCTTTGCTGCCATTGGTTGCCTAATAAATCAGGATGTAATAATTGCTACTCAATTATTGGATTAATCGACTATTAACTATAATAGACGCAAAAACATTCATATTGCGTCTTTTGAATTTTCGGTAGGACACTTACTTCCGTTCTACGTAATCGATAATCGGTTCCATTATATTGCTTAAATCTTATTAATTTCTTTTGTCATTATTCCTTATATTATAATAAATGTTAAAATAAGGAAATCATGTAATCAATTTGAAATTAATTTGTAGTTTACATAAAAAGAAGTAACTGGCTTGTTAATAATCTTTCTAAAAATATATTTAAATTATTACTGAAAACAAAATACAGCCTCAGCCGCATCTATCAAAGAAAATTTAATCAGGATATTTTTTTATAAAGTTGGTGTCAGGAATTTCAAAAGAAACCCAGAGATATCTGGGCACACTTCGCAATGAACCAGAAAGGGAGAATTTCTAATTTAGTAGTTGTGTGGGGAACCTAGCCCAGTGAGATCTAGAACCACTCTTGGTATATATTGCAAACAAAAAACAAAAACCAACAACAAATTGGGCCTAGAGTAGAAAATCCTGCCCCAGACCCATTTTGCCTAAGATTCACAGTTGTCCAAATAAAGTGGACTGTAAGCTTGAGCCATGTGGCCTTTTAACCTTGAGAAGCCTCAGCAGATTAGTAGATTTCCTTCCTCCGATTGGGGCAGGTTTCTTTTAGTACCTCACAGAATTTACTGAAGGATTCGACTTTAAGCCTTATTACTTAGAATAGTCTGATAACCCTAAAACACTGGTATCTAGCTAGATTTCTGACAGGAGCTTGGGAAAATAAGTAGGAGTTTGGGGTTGATTTTTTTGAGATATGAACTGCCCCATAATTAGTAATGCTTTAAGAGATCTATTATAATTATGGTGACCTTTTTTCTGACAGTGAAACTCGGGACAAGTTGGTAACATAACGTAGCCAACTGCATACTCATAACATAAACCGTAAGTATAAGTATGATCAAACATATTCCAAGATTTTACGTCCGCCCCACCATTGCAAAGGCAATAACACGGAGTTTCTTCAAATTCTCTCAGTAAAACTAAAACATAAATGTAATGATTTCGATATTTTAACTTTACTGTACAAACTTTTTCCATAGTCGGATAATTCGGGACAATTCGGGACGCCGGGACACATCTCTTAAAATCGGTACTGTCATCTATTACAATCGGTCGTTTATATGTTCTCTCGTAGAGTGAGCCTGCCGATGCATAAATACATCCTAAAGATACATATGTAGTAACGTAAAGAATATGTAGCTTTCAGTTGGTGTACATCTAGAAGTTTGTTTCTACAGTGAACATCCATATTTGTGTCCTATTTTATATAAAGAATCTTATGCTATTAAAATTATCGCAACAGAATAAAAGCGATCGAAATAGACGAGAAACAAGGATTCAGAAACGAATCCTTGTAGGCGGTTGATCAGGGTATCGCTTGAATGCTGCGGAATGAGAGTAGAATCACACTTTTTTCGGGGTAGTAGAAGTTTGGTCCGAATTGAAGACAACCTTGAAGACAAAATTGATGAGATAACGTGTTGAAAGATGTCTATTTTTGTTTTTCAATGACGCTAATGAAATAATACGCAAATTTAAATTAATACTGCTGACCAATGTTACATTTAGTTTTATTCGGCAAATATGTGATTTAGAATAGTGTTGAAGCTATAAAATGGTGTCTTAAAATGTAACTCCGCCAAGTCAAATAAGTGCCAATAATAATAAATTATTTAATGGATATACCACTTACATAGTAGTCAATGTGTTGTTCACCACCTCCATGTCCGCCGCCAAGTCCGCCTCCAAGCCCGCCTCCAAAGTGATGTCCTCCATACTGGCTAGCAACTACTGACACTAATCCCAAAATTACTGCTACCTATTTAACAATAAATCTGCCATAAAATGATAAAAAAAATAACTCTTAATAATTTCACTGTTCCTTTACTTACCTTATACATGATTGTTAAAAAAATGTATGAAATTATGTATTATACTATTACTATAGTTGTGTGTACTATAATTGTCCAAAGTAACAACCAGGTACTATATTTATAGTAAGTTGAGGAACTCCCTCAACTGTTGTTATAATTCAGTTGGTTGGTGGAGGGGGCCACTAGATGAAGACATTTTTACATACCTACAAATTTCCCTCTCTTCGGATATATTCACGCTCTGTATAACAATGTGTTTTTTTCGATCTTAATAATAGTCTTCTCGAACCCATCTTTTTTTTTTTTAATATTTTATTTTAATGTTATGACTTATTTGATAGGCATTTCCAAAGACATTGAACTTAATTTAGTTTGGGCATGTGAAACATACCTTGTTTGGGCATATGAAACATTCCTTGTTTGGGCATATGAAACATTCCTTGTTTGGGCATATGAAACATTCCTTATTTCTTTCTTCCAGATTTACTTACAAACGAGACAGACTAGCAATTAAGTTAAGTTGATATTATGAGAAAAATTGAAATCCGTTAGTCCCAAACAAGGTAGTCTCTGCAAAGACTGATGAGTAGAAAATTTTTTCCAGTATAAATGTGGAGTAGATCTAGATATAGGGTCGGGAAATGTAGAGTTTTCACCGGAAATACGCGTTTCGAGGTCGCCTGAGACCGGAAAAGTAGTTTTTTGAAATTGGTGTGTGTGTGTGTGTGTGTGTGTGTGTATGTGTGTGGTCAGTATACCGCAAGAAAGGAAAATCGCAAAAAGTTCAAACTTGATATTTCGTTTAAGTTCCATCAGGCACCTGACAATAAGGTTTTGGTCAAAATCAATCAACCAGACGTACCACTTTACTCACTGGATTTTTTTCAGTTGTTTTCTGAGATTCTCTGACACTGATACGAACACGCTCCATTAAAAGAGAGCTAATTCATGCAGAGCTGCCAGAGATCCAATGATTTTGCTGCCTAACGGTCAGGCAAAGGAGCAGGGGGGAAAAAAATATTTGAATCATTTTTTTTTTTTGAAAAAATTTGTTTAAACGGAGTTCTGGGGAACTAAGAAAAACTATTTAGCAACAGTACTGATTTTTACTTTCTCTTATTCTAGTAAGGGGAAGTATTGAGATGGTGTCGAATTTTACTGATCAAATACTTAACCGTGGATATGTTAAAATGGACGAATAAATTACAAAAAACTATTAATAATAATAATTATAGATTTAAAAATTTTTGTGGCGTAATTGTTTTAGCTTTCAAAAATATCCATATAAATTTTCAGTAATTCATTAATTCTCCAAAAATGAATTACAGCATGAAAACATTGTTAATATCTAAGATTGCATAATAAAATATTTCAAAAACATTAGACCGCACATTAGTCTGGTAAATAAAACTATAATTGTAAACTAGATATCAAATATTTCTGAGGTTGTCAACTTTTATCTCTTTACTTTGTCGCCTAAATAATATTTTTAAAATATTAAATATATTATTAAATTTTGGAATCGGTTCATTTATTTTTTTTTTATTATCAATTTTCGTAAGTGAGAGAATTAGATTCTTAATTCGTTAGAAAATAATTCTTCTGTCCTTATTGAAAATGAATTAGAAAATTATTTTTGTAGAAAAAAATCAATAACAGCTGATTTTGTAAAAGATCCTATGAATTTTCAACGTCTGTTTTATTGGAAGGAATGAAAACAATAGAAAAATAATTATACTACTAATTTTTTGGGTAACCACAGCTAGGATAGTGCTCTCTAGATCTCTTTAATTACTTTGCCTTACTTTAGTAACAGGAAGTATTGCAATCGTGTCAACTTTTCCAAATTGAGTTTTCACCGGAAATACATGTTTTGAGGTTTCCTACATTCGAAAAAGATTTTCTCGAATCGAATTTTACTTTTCCATCAATCGGAAATACAACTTTAACAGACATTTTTTTCAGTTTTTTACGATTTTCTCGAAAATAGTTCAAACGATTTCCTAACATCCTACACTGTCTACACACATCAGTACCTGTTACTTTTTATTTGGAACATTTACCCGGAAAAATTTATTTTTTGGGTGTCCTAGGGAACAGTAGCGTCATACTTTACTCTAAAGTACCACTTCAGTAAAATATATGGTATTACCAACTACATAATATTAATACACATTAAGAGCATTGATAGAATTTCAAATTTGAAGAAAATCGATGAACCGGAAGTGAAATTTTACAAAATAGGTTTCTTTAACCTTGGAATGCTTGTTGCATAGATAGAAACGTATCACTTTTATTTGAAACTAATTTCTGAAAAAACTGAGTAAATTTGCACACGCTTTGTTGGTTTTGACATAGAGCACTCCACACAAGTCAATTCAGGTATACAAGTAAAGTCTGCACCACCATATTTATGGCCAGCCCAACTAAGCCATAAAGAACATTTTAAAGAATTTTAAAGAACATTTCTTGATTAAATTGTATCAATTACACTGAGAGAAAGTAGGTGTGAGTGTTTCATGCCATATTTTACACATGCAAAGGCTAAACTAAACTTTTATTTGAAACATTGTTCCAAGAAAATTCATTTAAGGAGAAATGCTGGGGATGGGGGTGACCTTAGTACCTCTAAAGAGCCATTCCTATATATTATACCATTCTATCTCCTATATAATATTAATAAGAATTTAATGTGTTGCTAAGGATCCGAGTTTAAAGGAAATCAGTTTACCAGATCTATGACTTCTTATATTTTGAGGTATATGTGACATCTTAGGTAGACAATAACCGTACAAATAAATAAATATGTCAGAACTGTGTAAATTGTAAGAGAAAGTGATGTGAGTGTTTCACACCAGATTTTTAAATTTGTTATTACAATAATATTTACTGATCAATATTGCACACATATTGTAGCCTGTATTATGTAGTGAACAATATAGTTATTGTAAATAGTTTAGCAGTTTTGACCTTCATTAAGATGTTATGTAAGCAGTTTGATAGAGTATTTGATGGTAGTAAGTAAACAAAGTGAAGTAGGTCAAGTGAAGTAGTTTCGACAAGCTGCAAGGTTTATTTCACCGAGAATCTTGGTATAACTAACATGAGCAACATTTAACTAAACGTTCCCAATCCTCACACCTCACATAGTGTGCTCCCAGAGATGGATGATGTGCCCAACTACTTGGATTTAGTGACCCCCACCACCACCCCCAAAAAAACTATATACAACATATTCTCGCTAATTAAAATCACTTTTAATTAATTAATACTGTCACATACACAAACACAACCAATCAATTTTTTTCTTAAAAAAAAAAATTCATCTTCGAACAGTGGCGGTGGCAAATCATTTTTGTATATTTTACTTTAGAAACTTCATTTAGGAACAACTGGTCATAACTACGTCTATCTAATACAATTGCAGACGAATAGGGAAAGGGAAAATTAATTATTACTTTCTCTTACTCCTAGTAAAAAAGCAGGTATTACGACCGTGCCAGATTTTCGAAACTGTGTTTTCACCGGAAATACATGTTTGGGTCCCCTGAATCCGAAAAAATCTTATTAGCATTTGTGTGTGTGTGTGTACTTGAATTTTGAGTATTTCGGACAGATTTGTACATTTTTTATTATCTTCTCTTTTATGATTAATAATAATACAATTATTAGGCATGAGATAAAATAATTTCTTAAGAGTTTCCAACAGGTCCAATATGGATATGAGCGAGAAAATATTTATGACTCTGATGAAGGAGTCGACTTGCAACGTCTATTATTAGAGCGCATATTTTATTCTGTTTTCCAAGAAATTTTGCACTCCTAAAGATGTGATTAGAGTAAAAACAAAAAAATCTAATAAGAGAATAGGATCATCTGATGGTGTTCAGAACCCAATTAAACTGCCACTGAAATGCTATTTCTTAATTACGTGCATTAGAAATACTTTTAGTTATTCCAAAGATTTCAATATATTTAGATCAAATAATTTCAGCATTAAATTAAAAATAGCCTTATTTAGTGATCTGTTAACATCAATTTTTGTTCTAGTTATTATATAACAAATTACTGCAACTTTTATTGATGTTTACATCTACTTTCTAACAATTTGATTGTATTATTTATCTAATTAAAAGTATATATTTTTGTCATCTTAAAAATCTAGAAGAAAGTTAATTACATACTTAGTGGGCAGATGGGCATCACCTTCGCAATATTTCTTATGTAATTTTGGATGCGTGTTTATACTCGTGCGTTTATTTATATTCTATTCAATGAACTTCTTCCTCATCGCCACGCAAGTTCTTCTAATTGCTTGTAGTTTAGCCCGTCGACAATAAAACGTAAGTTTACTTTTATGGATTATTGTGCTGTATAGCTAATCTGTGGCATAGATATTTTTGTTGCCTTGTTAGTCTCAAATATTTTGATGGCTAATGCATCAATTGTTGATGAAATTTATCACAAATTTAAGTTACTTCGCGGATAGAGAGAGACCGACTTTTCAAGCAATAATAGTTTCTTTTTAAAAAATCAAAGGAAAATGTTTCATCAAAGAGAATAAGTTTGAAAAAGTATAGAGAATTGGAGGGGATGTTTAACGTATGCAATCGGTGTGTCTTCTTTCTATTAATTTTTACTTTCTCTTACAGTCGGATAGTGTCAAATTTTCGATATCGAGTTTCACCGGAAATACACGGTTTGAGGACCTTTGAGCCAGAAAAAGTTGTTACTAGAAATTGGTCTATGTGTGTGTTTGTAGTCCGCACAAATCAAAAGCGGTAAATCCCAGAAAGTTCAAATTTGATATTTAATTTTAAAAGCTGACAGGAGAACCGACAAAAAATGTTAATCAAAATCGGTCAACCGGAAGTAACACTTTACCGAAAGGATTTTTCAGTTTTTTGAGACTTTCTCGAAAATGGCTCCAACGACTTTCTTTAAACTGGAATATTATTAACTGTATATCTGTATATTTATAAAGGGCTGCAACTTTTATTTGGAAACATTTTTCCGGGAGAATTGATATAAGTGGGGGGTTGACGGACGGGGTGGTGGCAGGTTTTCTTCTTAATTGTAATTTCAGTTTATTATATCTACATAATATTAATTACTATGAAATGTAACGTCGAAATTCCGTGTTTGAAGAATATTGGTTAACCGGAAGTACAGCTTTACTGAACAGTTTTTTTCAGTTTTTTTTTTTACTTTCTCCATAAAGACTCCAAGGAATTTCATAAAACTTGTTATAATACTACCCATACATACAGAGATCTGTCACTTTTGTTTGAATTAGTTTTCTGAGTAAATTTATGTATGGGGGTTTTGGGGAGGGTAATGTTATGCTTTTCTCAAAAAAGTAGTTTATATAAAGTTTGGATCCCCCCCCCCTCCTTGCCATGTATCTTGAAGACAACTAAACAACTAGTAACAATTATTTGTTAGGACAGAATTAGCCAATTATATCTATGTAAAGTAGCAGTAAGAGTGTTTCACACCAGATATTTTATTAAATGGTTATCATTTTCATTAAGGGGTTATCATTTTTATTAAGGGTTATCATTTTTATTAAGGGTTATCATTTTTATTAAGGGTTATTATTTTTATTAAGGGTTATCATTTTTATTAAGGGTTATTATTTTTATTAAGGGTTATCATTTTCATTAAGGGGTTATCATTTTTATTAAGGGTTATCATTTTCATTAAGGGGTTATCATTTTTATATTTTTAAGAAGTCGCCGTTATTATAGTATTATTTAAATCCGTTCAGAAATATTCAGATGGTACATTTTCTCCAAAAATTCCCGTTACTTTCTGAGAATCTTCCTCATTCAAAAGCCTCTCTTCTCTTAATTGGTTGCTTTAGATTCCGGAGCTTCATCTGCCATGCATTCCACGATACTTCCACTTCTAACCGTCTCCATTTTACATATTTTTTTTTTTGAAGATTCTTCACTTCCCGGGAATAGTGCAGATTTTTATTTTTTTACCAGATGGTATCATTTGGCCAAATTCAGATCCTCCGTCTGGATGATTAAGTGACCTAGTTTTACTTGACTTTAAGTTCGAGATCTCTCTTCCATCTTAGAAGTATTCTGATCTCCTATTTTCCTTTTATTGAATGAGGGATCATGTTTCTAATGTGCGACTCAATGAATTCTTGGCCTCCAAACTTCATCAATTCTTTCTCCCTCAGAACCTGCAAATCTCTGCTCTCCATCCTTTTCTT
Source organism: Triatoma infestans (assembly GCA_011037195.1). Lineage (NCBI taxonomy): Eukaryota > Metazoa > Arthropoda > Insecta > Hemiptera > Reduviidae > Triatoma > Triatoma infestans. The sequence continues at coordinate 34,056 of JAAEAF010001801.1, forward strand.
GTCTCTTTTTGTCTTCTTAGCCTCTCCATTTTTCTTTGTATTTTTCCGTCACCCATTTTTTCCTGGAAATTATAAAAGTGGTCTCTTTTGGCCACCAATGGGAAAATGACTAGACCAGCCATTGGGCGAGCAGGAACCAATCTTTACTCTCTAGACTTTTGTGTTTCCATTACCGCAGGGATTTTTAAGTAGCTTCTCAGGAAGAGAAGTATATCTTCTAATTGCTTCTAAGGCTCTCTCCCCACCATCCTATGTTACCAGTATTACTGGAAGAATGAACCACTTTCTATCTAATGAAATTTCTTGCTCTGTTGCTGACAGAACTGAAATAAATGAAAGTAATAAAACACAGCTGGATATGCTAATCATAAATGCATGATGTCCAATCATACACAATATTTTCAAATACCGAAAACCAACATGTCCGGAACATAAATGGGTTGGCAACTTTGTGTTTTCAGCGATTTTCCAATTTTGTAAAAGTTTGTCAGACACACACAAATAGACAGACAGTTTGTCAGACACACAAATAGACAGACAGTTTGTCAGACACACACACAAATAGATAGACAGTTTGTCAGACACACACAAATAGACAGTTTGTCAGACACACAAATAGACGGACAGTTTGTCAGACACACACAAATAAACAGACAGTTTGTCAGACACACACAAATAGACAGACAGTTTGTCAGACACACAAATAGACAGACAGTTTGTCAGACACACACACAAATAGACAGACAGCACGCATACAGAGATTATTCGCTTTTTGTTGCTGTCTTCAGTGTAGATCAAAAGATGTATTTCAGCTTTTCACATTTACAAATATTTGTTATGGTCGCGTCTATTTGATACCTCCTTTTACAATAGTAGGAGAAAGTAATAGACATGTGCAAAACAACTGAACTTGCTTAACTTGAATATTAACAATTCAATTGATCTTATTAATCAATGAAGGATAAAAACAAAATGACAAAACTGCAAAAAACAAACAATGTGGCAATCTATTTCCACTTTTAAAACAATGTCCCTTGATCTTCGTGGTATCTATTTCATCATTTTATGTTTTATATTTGTATCTTTTCTCTTATATTCTGTTTTTATCATATTTTATAGATAAAGAAACTTGTTTGAAATATTATTACTAGCACTAGAAATGGGTTAGTAGTTTTGTTGAACTTCAAGAAAATAGTCTATAATCTCAAGTGGTTGTAGAATTATTTTCTTTCCTCCTACAATTTTGTGCTCAAATACCAAACACATAAATATCAAACACATAAATACCAAACACATAAATATCAAACTTGGAGCTGAACACCCACAAAGAAATAGACACAAATAGTTTTAAAATTGTTAATTCACCTTTGTAATAATGTTTTTTAGCGTTCTGGGCGTTTTATATTTAAACTGTTCAACTTTTGAAAGCCAGGCAGAGGCACTCTCTTATCTCTTGGCAGAATTATGTAGTGTTTTAAAAATATAGTCGTTCATTTTGTTTTTTGTTTTTTGTGTAAATTATATAGAACATTTGGTGGTTTGGTTCTTTGATTTGCAAAAATGGATGTTTGTTAACATATGTTAAAAAACAGGAAAGTAAACACTGATCCCAAGATGTGAAAATTCTTAAACACTAAAAAACTGTAAAATATACAATATATTTGTGTTTGCCAACATACTTTTGTGATTAAGACGGTTTTGAAATTATAGACATATCTTCATTCTTTCTGTCGTCATCAAGACTGGTGAATTTTAAATTCAGTACTAAGTTTTTATCTGTAATTAAACTATATTCAACTTAAATTTTAGCCGTGAGAAAAATTGAGGGACACATTTCCAATTTAATGGTTGTGACAATGGTGTAGAGTGACTGTTAGAACAACACTAACACACGAACACCATCATTCACCATCACCTATCTAGCTCACACATTCGCTACACTTCTGTATATTATACACGCCGAAATTCTTTACATAAACATTGACATACGAGGATTTGACTTTATACTCACTTCTTCTACACAACTAAATTCTTGCGGTTTCCGGTAAACTGCGAGTTAGTCTTACCTCTAGGTTACCATTTTCAGTATAATGTCCTTCCACCATTAAAATAATATTACATTTAGTATACATTCCAATTTCGAAGAAAATCTGCTACTAGTGCTGAGCGCATGGCTGTAAGAAATAAATTTTTATATATGTCTCCCAAATTTAGTGTCACATACTGGTACCCATTTTTTTTCTTGAAAGACATTTTTTGTCTTGACATTCTTTGTCTTTTTTGTCTTTTGTTCTTGAACATTTCTTAAATTGATTTATTCTTTTCCGAATTTCTTGATAGTCTCTTGATAAGCTAGTCTAAAATATATCAATATTCTGATAGATTTCAGGGACTAGAAGTAGCTAAAATTTGAGCGAACTGCATCATTTCGTATCTTTGTTTGAATTGTCAATCCAAAAAAATAATTGTTAATCTCTAAAAGTGCACTTTATCGTAAAGGCAATCATCTCATTCTGAAACCAACAAAATATCATTCATATTTCTATTTCAATTTTTTCGTCCTACAATTGATTCCTAATCCTATTCGCTCTTACCGCGATCAAAGGAGTGATTATTTCGATATACCACCTCCCCTTTTAGAACTACCCTAAAGATGAATTAAGAAATAAACTTTGTTAAGAACCATGATGTATGGATGAATCGAGGACCGCGAAGAAATGGGAGCCGAAGTGTTTGAGCCAAGGACCTGATACTCGCAGCGTATGGGAAGTTTCTCAGCTTCTTTCAAGCAGAAATTCCAGTTTAATCTCGAAAGGAAATATCGGAATCAGAAGGTTGTATTCCTATCCGATAGCTGCGTCGCCGTTAAAGCATTGAACTCATATGTCATCAGTTAAAAAATGGAATGCCTCGGCAAACTGAATGACCTGAGAAGCTGTGACTTGAATACGATAGCATTTGCAGATTCTGTGGGGAGGTGGAGGAGACTCCAGTACACCTCCTAACGGACTGCAACGCTACCACCCAGAAAAGAGTTTGAAACCTGGGTAGTTACCAGGAGTTAGAAGAAGTTATACCCTTCTCGAACCTTTCCAGATTCTGAGATTTCTAGTCTGGAAGGGATGCTACATGTGAGTGGTCTCATCTTGTCACCAGTGAGGTGCACAACAGACTTATTTTGGTCGCATTGCACCATATAAAGAAAATATCGGCCAACTTCAGCAAATTTTTCAGTAATAACTGATGAAATCACAAGTTTCTTTTTGTTTTAACAAATTAGTATTAAAAGATGAGTTTTTTAGTTTTGCAAAACAATTTTAACGATGTGCTTATAACAATTTTAACAAAACAATTTGTTTTAACGACAATTTGAAACAATTGATTAAAACAACAAAATTTCATTAGAAAAAAGTCATATATTTAATGAGATATAAAAATGTCTATAATGTATACGATGTGTAAGATTGTTTTTATAAAATTGTCCAATTAAATTGTCACTCACTCTTTCTTATTGATATTAACCATAGATGTGACCATGATGATGATAGCCATAGACAGGAGCATGATGAGCATGGCCGATCCTCTTTACCTCAGCATTGAAACCGTTATGTTTATCAGCTGTATAGTGGACTTCTCTGATTGTACCGTCGGCTTCCTTCAGTGTATAGTATCCTTTGACTACATCGCCTTCTCTAGTTTCATGTTGACTCTTCATATCACCAGTGTGTGGATCATGGACTTTGTATTCGTATGTGTAATGTGGCACAGCCTGGAAATATTTCCAAGAAATTAGGTTTTGTCGAACATTTTGGCAGACAATATGGTTAGCACCAGAAGTTCAAATCCTTACAATAAAAAAATCCCCAGAAAATTGGAAAATGTTCCCTTTTATATATCCAGTCTTACTATCCACAACAACCTTACTTCATCCACAATCTTCTTTACTCATGACGTAGCGAAATCCTGATTTTCCCGCGTTCATTCATCCGCAGAAGCCAAGTAATCCCCCTCGACACTGAAGCGATAATTGCCTGGCAATCTACACTATGTTGTATAAATGGTCAGATTAGTATAGGATCACCACTGGGTGGTTTCTCTAGTCCCGTTCTATTTTGCTTTTTGTTATCGGATTTACTTTACAACCCTTTAATGTATTGCCAATTTCGATAAAAATAATTAAAAAAACATTTCTATAAATACCGAGGTAAACAACACTAAGAAATGAAAAACTTACATAATAGTCAACATGCCCGTATCCACCTCCATAACCGCCTCCAAGTCCAACGCCGAAACCTCCGATCAATCCAGCTGATACTGCCAAAGATAATGTAGCCAAAGTGGCAAGAAATAACATTCCCTGTAAACATGAGTTTTAAAAAGATGACTAAATGTATTACTTTAAGTAAACAAAAAATTGATATATGAATATACCTTATAACTGGACATGTTCTTTTGGTTATTGTTATTACTTGTGTTTGTAAACAAACACTATTGATTAAATATGCAACAGTGCTCATTATTTATATTCACTTGTAAAGGATACGCGGTCCAGTTGTCATAAATACTTTTTACAAATTCTCAATTATTATCACTTTTTACACATTGCAGCAATCTTTGGATATTTGCGTGCAAACAAATATTTGCCCTTGGCTGATATTTCTTTCTACATGAACTTAACAGTTTTTAGGTTATTCTATTTATTATGAATTATTATTTACTATGCTTCCTTGCGCAGAGGTGTAATCATTGTAATTTTATTCGAACATCTTCTTTATTAGTTTAACTACTTTATTTATAACTTTATTTATCTTAATTTATTCAGAGTTTTCCAAAAGTAAAACAAAAAAAATCATAAACTGAGTATATGTCGACAACAAGCGTGGAATACCTTACTATAGAAGACATAAAAATCCCAAACGCTGAGCAATTAAAATACTTGTTCTGTCATCAGTAAGAATGCTTCAAGTAAAAATGACGTGTTGCAAAGGAATATAAGCGCAAAAACCGCTAGGACAGCGATACAACCTCTACCTCTACGGCGAATCCTAAAGAGCTTTTTCGATCCCGAAAACCTCAGAAGTTATTGTAAGGCGAGCATATCTTAATGTAGTTGCTTGTAATACTGCCAGACTTAAGAGTAAGTTATAATTTGGAATTTGTTGAGTTATTAAAAAAATTTCAAGTATTCATGTGGTTTGAATGTTTTGTGGTGGAAGAAGAAATTTGTCTTAGTTCTAATATTTTTTGATTTTGATTTAATATATACACCGGCAACTAGAGGGTAGGGCAAAAGGTGGCTCAATTTATTGAATTAAGAGAGAAAGCTTCAGCATAAATAAAGTTAAATTTATTAAAATTTCGAATTTTGATTTAATAAAATCAAATGTAAAACAGAAAAACATTGTATTGTACCAGTCTACATAAACTGAAATTCCTGGTCAACAGATTTTAAATTGTTGATTTTATTAAAGAATATAGGAGCTGCAGTTGATGTTGATTGGCGACTTTAATGGCAGAATCAGTAATAACCAAACTATACCGCAAACTCTAACAATTAGTTCAAATATAGAAGCACTTAGTAAGTCAAAAGATGATGCACTCAATACTAATGGCAAACGTTTGTTAGACTTTTTCGAAGATTTTAATTTTACTGTACCTAATGGGCGTACTGAAGGGGATTTGACAGAGAACTTTACTTTATAGGCGCGATGAGATGCAGTAATTGATTATTTCGCAATGTCTGCTGATATACTACTTTATGTAAAAATCCTTTCAGGTATGTCAGCAATTGCCTATTACCCTTCAATATGCAAGTGTAACGTTATTTTGCCATTGCTTCCTACGTTGAAATGGAATGTTAATATTAAAGAGAAGTATGTAAAAGAAATTGACACTATTTTAGCTAAACATCATATATTAATAGTCACGCCAGCCAGAGGTTTGCAACAGTTAACGGAAGCTATAGTTACTATTGCGCATAAACATAATATGATTTATTCTGATAAACTGTTATATTTAAACAAGGCCGGTATGACTGGGAATGCTTAAGAATGCAGAAACATTTATGCAATCTGTTAAATATTTTTAGAAAAACAGGGTCCTGCACAATTAAAAATTATTATCTGGTAATTAGAAATGAATATAAAAATTTGTGTTCTCCAAAAAAGAAATTATATGATGAATGTGTTGTTACTAAATTAAAACAGGTTGAAGATGTTAAAGATTTCTGGAAGTTATTGCGTCATTTCAAAGAGAAAAATTATGTTCTTGATACTAGCATTTCCCCTATGGTTTGGACTGATTATTTCAAGAATTTATTGAATCCGTCGGTGAGAGAACTAATGATCTTTTAGATGCTCCCTTCTCACATACCGAGTTAGTAGCGGTCTTGAACAGTGCAAAAAATAAAAAGCACCCACTGGCAGAATTTGCTGCTAGACTGGGAAGAAGAAGGGGCAGAACCAGGGAAAAGTGGATAGACGGCGTCCGTGAAAGGCTCCACGGTTATGGACTGAGAGTAGAGGATATCCGGGACCGATCCAGTTGGAGGCTGAAATTAAAAGATATATTTGGTTGAGAAAAACCTCAGCATTGAGGAACTCCAAAAAAAAAAAAAGTATTCAGAGTTTGCCAAAAGAATAGAATCCTATTTACCGTAAACTGATGAACTTTTTCTTAAACATTGATGACCACATTGTACCTGACAATCACAAAGACATTAAGTACCTAGTTAGAAAATGGCTGAAGAGTCAGGAAGTTGGAAACTTTAATGTGAACTTTTCTTAAAGCCGAGTATTTTGTTCTGAGATTATTAGGCCCGTTGTCACTTTAAATGTTTGAGCTGTAAGGCCGGCGATCTAAACAGATTGGATCAAGTTAGTCTGGGACCTTAGCAGATCCCATTTTTCGGAAAATCGTGAAAACCTGAAAAAAAGTAGTAAAATAAAGTCCCACTTCCGGTTGATTGATTTCAATCAAAACCTCATGTTGGATAACCGTACAAGATTTGAAACAATTACTGCGAAAAAGAATCTAGCCCATAACAACAGTTAGAAAGGTTTTAACATTATACAATTGAGCAGAAATTTTAATAATTTTTTAGAGAATGAGCTTTTCATTGTGTTAGAAAAGTAAACTTTAATGTGTTCATTTCTCCCGAAACAAGTGCTACTGAATTTGGTCCACCATCTTGCTATCTTAGCGGAAGATCAAGTTTGAGCTTACTGCATTTTTTCTTTTTAATTTTTGAGATATTTTATTCATTAAAAAATACGACAGATATTACCAAATACCATTTGCTAAAAAATTTGTATCGTTTTAAATGGTACCTTAAAACATGTATTTCGAAAATTTCACAGGATCGTAATATTGCAATGAAAGAAAGTGAAATATTTCAGAGTCATTGTTAATCTGGTATTCTTAATTATTAAGAATTCTCCTAAATAAATTATTTCTGGCATCGAATAAATTCTACAAATATAAAAAAATTAGTTTTATTTTATTTCAGTAACAAGTAATCATGGAAACCTAATCAGAAAAAAGAGAATTTTAAGATAACGCAATCTCTAACTTATGTTTCCTAATAAAATATAAAAGGTGATTAATGATATGGACCAGTGAAGTGGAAGATTATAGGCGAAGGGCAAAACATTATAAAACAAAGTGACAGCCCTAGTTCAAGGTCATATTAAAAAATCTGAATACTGTGAGATTATTTCCGATCTGGGGTACCAGGTGCTGATGACGTAACCACCAAACTAACTGAAATGTTGTAGTGAATTAGAAAGGGAAATAACAGCGGACAATTTAACTTGATATTCAATAAAAAAAAAATTAATCACTATTACTAGGCAGAATAGATTGCCTTATAAATAGCTATTAGCTATTCTGACTACCACAGATATATTCTGTAAACAAAAGAAGAAAAGAGTAAGAGACAAATTTCATTAAATCAATCATTCCATTACTGGTGTAACTTTACAATAATTGCCTGCATTACAACGTCCTGATTTTCTAACGTACATACATACATACGTTTACGCTTACATACGTTCATAATATTTGTACGTGACAATGATTACATCTAGTTTTTTTACTCTTTTTTTTCTTATTTTGTTTCCTCATTACAGAATAATATACATATGTAACTATCAACGACCTCCTCCACAGCTCACTGGATCACAAAATATTTCAATAAAATCACTATTTCTCAATATTTACTATTCTATATTTGTCAATATTTATTTTTGTCTCTGCACCAATGTAATAAGGTGACATTTATTTCAGCATAATGATAGTTTTTTAATCTTTAAAACTGAAACTTTTCCGAGCAGTCTGGGTGTTTAAATATGTGATCACAGTGTTGCCAACTTCAAATTTTATATTTATATTTCAAAGTTTCAATAAAGGTGGAATTATATTATATTAATATCATTAGATTATAAGTTATTAAAACGAATTTTTATGGATTTTCAGAGATTAAAACAAAAGAAAAAAATCTGATGTGAAGCACTCACACAGCATACTCTGACTGTAATTAATCCAACTTAATTAACAAATTTTCTTTAAAATTGCAACGTTTACAAATGACCTTTGTTGGTTTGGACGCTTTATATCAATACCAAACAAAGCTCAAATGACCTTTGTTGGTTTGGACGCTTTATATCAATACCAAACAAAGCTTTCGCATATTAAATTATAACAAACTGACAGACCTACCAATACCCCGTTTAAAAACAATTTTTTTAAGAAAAATGTTTCAAACAAAAGTGATGTGTTTCTATCTCAAGTTTAAAGAAAATCGTTGTAACCGTTTTCGATAAAAACACGACAATTTATTCTATAAAATCATACTGCCGGTAAACCGATTTTCTTCGAATTTGGAAAATTAACAATTCTTCTAAAGTTATGTATTCATAAATTTTTATGTAATTTGATGTATTGTTTTATGTAGGTGGAAAAAGCATACATTATACTGATACATTAGAGGAATGCATAAAGCTACTGTTCCGTCAGAACACCCAAGAAATCAATTTTTCCGGGGAAATGTTGCAAACAAAAGTGATTGGTATTTATGTGTGCAGATAGTATACTAAGTTCAAAGAAAATCGATGGAGCCGTTTTCCGAGAAAATCACGAAAAATGGAAAAGAAAATCATTCAGTAAAGTCGCACTTCCAGAGTGTTGCCTGAAATCTGTGGCAGACTTAACGGAATACCAAGTTTGAACTTCCTGCGACTTGCATTGTTGACATTCTGTTAAAACACACACACACACACACACTTGACCATGCGCTAAAAACATTTTTTTCGTATTCAGAGGACTTCAAAACATGATTTGTGAAACACTCAGTTTCACAAATCATGCACGATCGTAATACTTCCTCTTACTACGAGGAGAAAAAGAAAAGAAAATTCTAGTGTGAAACACTCACACGACTCAATTTACCTCATTATAATGACGTATTTTCTTCAAACATATTTATTGTCAAGTAATTAAAGTTGTTTTCAATGTTATATCATTGGGAGAATCTTAACTTAATAAAAACCAATTTTTTTTTAAAGAAAGCTCAACCCCTCCCCCCAATACCTGTAAAATAAACTTTCTCGGAAGAAAGTTGCAAACGAAAGTGACAGGTCTCTATATTTTATGGTTAGCAAACATTTAATGAAATTTAATGGAGGTTTTCTTTGGAGAAAAAAGCAGAAAATTCTTCAGTAAAAGAAGAACTTCCGGTCAATCGATTTTTTCAAACGCAAAATTTTGGCTTGTTTGATTTTAATTAATATTATTTACATGAAGGATCATATAATAAACTGAAACAGCACTTTAGAGGGAAACATAATCCTACTCTTCCCCAAAAGCCTCCTTAAATGGATTTTCCCATAGAAATGTTTCAAATAAAAGTTGTTGCTCTCGACATGTGTAGTTGATATAACAAGTATAAAGTAAATCGTTGAAGCTATTTTCGAGAAAACTGCCAAAAAAAATGAAAAATCCAATCAGTAAAGTGGTGCTTTTGGTTGAGGAATTTTGACAGATAACTTCCTGGCGAATCCTATTTTGATATCCAAACGGAATAAGTTTGAACTTTATGCGAGTTTTCGTTTTTTGAGCTAAACGATTCACATGGGCAAATACACTACTTTTTTAAAGCTCTTTTCTCTGACTCAAGGGACTTCAAAAACGAGTATGTCCGTTGAAAACTCGGTATCGAAGATTGGACGCGATCGCAATACTTCCTGTTACTAGGAGCAAGAGAAAGTAAAAATAAATGTGATCCTAATGATATCTCCACTAAGTAAACTATCGGCTTGTCACTTGATAATGGAGTAGGGGGGCATAATTAACATAAATTTACAATTAGCTTGTGTTGATTGTTGTTTAACTAATAAATAATGAAACGTTGTAATTATAAAGTATTAGTACATTGATAATGAATGTTTACACTAGTTTCTAGATCAAGGTGAAGTGTTAACAGCTATGAGCTAGGCAACAACTCTTCTATTAGGATTAGACCTAGTTTTTGTAGATCATGTTTGGAAAAAAGATCTTTTTTTCTTTGGTTTGATCAGATGAAAATTTGTTTTTCTCTATCCTATTTAAGTGTTGCCACAATAACACCCTGCACAATCTTCCACAATAATGACGCACACAATCACTATTGCAAAAAAACATGTCAATAGTTTATAATAAAGATAATCTGTGTATATAAAGCTGTATATATAACTATTAATACGGAAAATATTGTAAAGAAAGGTCGTCAAGCCCCTAAGGCTGTGAAAACGATTTCCATATACACGTATATATATATATATATATATATACGTATATATATACAAAATTTGCAACAATCGCTGACTGCAAACCACCTGTCTACTCTTGCCACATACACATGGCAACCATTTAGTGCGAACCATTTAGTGAATGCTCTTTTATTAACATTAGATCATTTTTACCTTATTCTTTTTTTTTTTTATATAAACTTCTTCTTTCGAAAGCAGCTTGTCCTAGTCAGCCGTGCCGATCTACAATACAAGAGCGCCTAGATAAAAAACCTTGAAATTATTCACTATTATTGTAACTCTCTTGGCCATGTAAATATTATTACCTACTCTCTCTTACTGCTGGTATTGCGACTGTGTCCAATTTTCAAAATATCAAGTTTTAACAGGAAAATACACATTTTGGGGTCTCCTAGGTTCGAAAAATTAGTTTTAAAAATTATCATATAAATGCATCAGACACGAAGATTTCGGCAAAATTCATCTGCCGGAAGTGCGACTTTACTGAGTTTTTCCAGTTTTTCGAGATGTTCCAAAAAAAAAAAAATGGCTCCACGCTTTTCTCTAAACTTCGTATACTATCTACACACATAAATAACTATCACTTTTATTTGTAGTATTTTCTCGGCAAAATTGATTTTTTGGTGGGGTTGTGGAGGAACAGTAGCGTTATGCTTCCCTCTAAAATACCACTTCACAAAAATATATGGTTTTTGCCCTTCACAATATTAATACACATTAGAAGCATTTATAGCTTCGATTTCAAATTTGAAGAAAATCGGTTACCCGGAAGTTGGATTTTACAGAATAGGTTTTGATTTTTTTGGAATTTTCTCGAAAACGGTTACAGCGACTTTCTTTAAACTTGAAATGCTTGCTGCATAGAAATGTATCACCTTTATTTGAATCATTTTTATGAAAAAAAGATATTAGGTGTGCGGAATTTATGGTATTCAATTTCAAATGTTAGTTATTCAGTATTTATGGTGTGCTGCACTGTGCAATCACTTCTCTACCCCTAAGATTAGTAGGTAGTTACTTACACTCCACCCCCTGTGTAGATAAGTCTATACAAATTTGAGTTTAAAGAAAATTTATCATTTTATATGAAATTACACTCACAGGAGTAAGAGAAAGTAGTTGAATTTCACACTAGATTTTTCCTTATTTCTTTGTAATTTTCTCCAAACGCACTGTATAAAGAACAATCTATAACCTTCTTGTATGATGTCAGCGATTGAAATGGTACGTATGAATGTAGGATGTCGTATGGTATCTGATTAAACAAAAATCATCGTGGATTAAAAATAGTCTGATCAAAAAATGAGCATTTCAGGAGAGAATGTGTGTCAACCGAACAAGAGGCTGGGTGGCCCAAGGCGAGATGGACTACGCACATTACGGCGGATTGAGAGAATTAGGCATCTGATGGGAAACAATGGTATAGACGCATTGAACAGGCCTAAAACCGACTCGGTCTGTAGCGCCGATAGGAAGGAGGAGAAGAAGAATGAGATATGACAAGGTTTTGTCAAAATAGGCGAACCGAAAGTTACATATCAGTTTACAGATTAGATTATTTAGTTTACAGTTTATTTAGTTAGTTCTTGTGATTTTCTCTGAAAACAATTAAATGATTTTCTTTAAACTTTCTATATACACGTAGCACTTTATTTGAATAATTTGTTCCGAAGTGGATAGATTCATTTCAGAAGTTTCTGGAATGTTAGGCTTTCGTCTAAAGCGACATTTTCGTAAATATATTACATCCAATTATCTTCATGATATCAATATGAATTCAATGTGTTGCCAAATTACTGAGTTGAAGAAAATCGGATGACTAGAAGTGCGATTTATTGAATGGTTCTTTTCCCCCCCAGTTTTCTGTGATTTTCTCGTTAAAGATATCAACGAATTTCTTGCAACTTAGTATACTGACGTCACAAACACAATACAAACTTCACTTTTTTGGAGTTAGTAGAATTCAGGAGATTCTGGTGCTGCAGGAAGCTCATGCTCAAGTGTTGTTTTTAGTTGTTCCAGCTGACCAGTACTGAACATTAGCAAACCTTCAAGTTTGAAAGAAATTTATTAAAAATGCTGTGCAAAGTGCTGAAATTACATATTGAACTAATAATATAAGAAGTCCATAAATTTAATAATATATTATATTTCTCGAAATTGTGTAATATTTAGTAAAGTAATTAAATTATTAATTGTTTTTATTAATTATTTTTTATTGCCTTACTTTCACTTTCAACTTACGTTTTTACCATTATTGTAAAAAAAAAAAATCAAGTGCGAACAATTATTAATATGTAGTCCATTAGCCCTAGATTTGTTCAATTCATTTATAATTAGCAGGTACACTAAATACCTAGCAAATGATGTATGATCACTTTAAAGCTCTTGTACAACAGAGTAATGAGGCGATAATATTGTGGACAATTGTTTTTTCTTCTCTAGCAACACATGGCCGTCGGTTATCATGTTAAATGTTAGTCATTTGAGGAAACATTGGTTGATATTAAAATTAATGCTTTTAAAATACTTAGAAAATCTTTTCAATTCAATGCCTTACGTCTCTTGCTGTTATGAGTAGGAAAATATAGCTAGTGATCGTGTCAAATTTTAAAAATTGAGCTCTTTTTGGAGTTTGGAGGGTTGCAGAATATGAAAAAAAAAAAATGTCGTGCGTAACTGTTAATACATTTTATATATAAAATAACAAATTTTCATTAAACTCAAATATTAATATTTGTCCAAACGTAAATATACAAGTGCCATGGGGATAAGTACCTACGTACTATGACAGATTGAGAAGTGACTATATAGTGGTCCAGTAGAGTGCACCAAAAACACTGAACAAAATGCATAAAATTTTTGAAACTTAACGCCTCAAATTCTGGAAAACTATTTAAAAATCGTTTTTTTTTTTTTGAAAAATGTTTAAACTAAAAGTGATACGTTTCTACCTATGCAGTAAGCATTCCAAGTTTAAAGAAAATCATGGTATTCGTTTACCCCCCACCCCCCCAAGGGATTGTCAAAGTTTGTATGGAAAAAGATAATACAACACGCGAGTGAAAGGGGATTCAGTTAATAATTTAACGCGTATTAAATTCATTGCTGATCTAGAAACATCTAGAAAGCGAATTATTCGCAGACGAAGTCGCTGGCAAGAGCTAGTTCTTTATATTTATACGTAACGCTTATTTAAATTCTTTTTTTTTTAATTTTAAGAAATAATAAATTAAATTAGTACTGCATTTTTTTAGTTAGATAGCTCTAATAACTGTGTGCTTGCCATATTTTATTGGCGATAAAAATATTGCCAATAATATGCAATTTATTACTGCACAAGGAAATGTATAATAAATAAATTTGTGTAATAGAAATGTATTGTGTAGATCTTTGAGTGTGTGTATGTGTATATGTGTGATGTAATCATAACTATGAAAGTGAATTAAGAATGTAAATGTAGTTTAGCAGTGGCCAGATTAACTTGTTTTGATTGGTTAATAACGGATATTATTTATTTATCACAACTACGTAGATAATTTATTTAAATATATAAAGGAGTCCTTATATTCACTCGCTGTATGTGTGCGTACAAATTTTATTCTCTCTTCCGTAGCACTATTATACACATAATATTATACATATATTTTGTTTTTTCCCTTTTAAGTTAATTCAATGTTTTTCAATTTTTCCGGCGGTTTTCATAACTAAATAATACTTGTAATCTAGTGTCATATTGTAGCTTATGTTTATGTCTAAATGTAAAAGGATTTGTTCCGTATATAAATTAAAAATAAAGCTATTTAATTGGAACTTTTATCGCATCAATTTATATCTGAAATCTAGATGTCGCAACTGTTAAGAAAGTTTCCTCTTTTTTAGGATAGCTTTTTAATCAGGATTTTTATTTTCACTTGGTGTTCCAAGAGGAAGTACTGCATTGTATCAAATTTTCATTGGAAATATAACTTTCGAGGTCACGTAAATAAGAAAAAACGATGTTATTATCAAATGGTTTATATGCAGCTATGAATGAATGAAATATGTACTTGAAAAAAAAGAAAGAAAATTGCAGAGAGCGCAAACTTGGAGTTTTCGGACCGGAAGTGTACCTTTACAGGTTGGATTTTATCACCTTTTTACCAGATCTTCTTTTTCGAAAAATGCGCTTCAAACTTTTCCTTAAAATTTGGTATATAACTTCATATATGCAAGCTTATTTAGAAATATACAAGCTTATTAGAAATTTGAAATATTATAATAAAAGTTACAACTCTTAAGAAAATTTATCAAAATGACAGTTGTGAAAACTGCAATAATTGTATTTTTGTCAAAATTATGTCGTACTTTGTTTCGTACTTAAGTTTAACTTTTCTTACTGCTCCTACACTTTTCGTTCTTTCGGCGTTTTAATATTATTGTCTTACCAAATATAGGCATTTGCAGATTCTACAGTTATAATATACTTTGAATCTAGTATCTCTATATCAATCTAGTATCTCTATATCAATCTAGTATCTTATATCAATCTAGTATCTCAATCATCTTGAAAGTTTCCTCAAATTTCTGTTGACAGCTTCTTGGCGTGTACTTTGATTTAAATATTTTTTCTTGTACCCTGGGAAATTGATATTCAACACTTTTCACAGGTAAAGTGCCTCTCGTTCTGAGATTGCCCTTATTTTGTTGGCAGTTTTATCATTATTAAAGCATTACTTACGTCACAAAATCTTTTCCTTACTTTTGGACGTTCCGTTGAGTATTGCAACTCGGCTTTCTACCAGCTAGAATTGGTTCTTATTAAGAAGTTGAAAGTATCATCAAATAGATGAACGCGGTGTTTGAAGAGGCTCTTGAACTCTCCGGTTAAGTACTATTAGCAACCTTCTCAGTTCTCATCGCCTCGTGTTGAGACAGGATTTAATTAACCGAGTCACGTCGGGACTACACTAACGAAGAAGTCGAGTGACTGGAGTAAATCCTAAACCCATCGAAAACCATTGTTTTCATATCTTTGACTTTAGCCTGTTGCTGAGTAATTTTGCCAACAGAAGATAAGTGATGCTCTAATTCTGAAAAAAAAAGAGAATTGGGAAAGTGATAAAGATGAAGTTAAACTAAATCACAGATGCATCAGATATTTCATCAAAAGATTACTTAATCTGTCAACTACACCAGAACTTCAATAATCCGAACTGAAGCAGGGATATCACCAAAGAAGAAATCAAGAGGGGTTAAATCTGGCGATCTGGAAGGAGGTCAGCATGCCAGTCCCAGTCTCCCGATCCAGCGGTTACTGATCATCTGTCAGTTAATGTTTGGTGCGGAATGGTTGGAGACAAACCTATTGTCCCTTACTTCGCCACGTACCTTAAATGGGCAAGAATACGCTACTTTTATTCGCCAAGAGTAATCGCTGCGCGACGCCGATTAGCATGATTCCAATGACATGAAGGAAGTTCATTGAGTTGTAGATATCGAAAAGCTATCCTGATTCCCACAGTGCACCTAAATTTGCCTAATACTTTGTTAAACACTCAGTCGTTACTTTTATATCTAATATCTATTCTTTCACTATCCATTGCGTTTGAATCACATTGTTTCTACATTGTAAGTTTGATGAATCTACTTCCGCTTTTGTGAAATTTTTATTAGGCTGCTGTTGATTTTTTTTTTTAAGCAAAAGTAATTGAAAACCAAAATTGAAAAAAACAGATATTATATTAAGAAACTAGGTTAGTTTTAGTATTGTATTATTTATTTAGCTAATAGTAGATTGATAATGTTTGTGTGTTAGTTTTTGTTGTTGAATTGTATGCACAGATAATCTTGTGTAGATTTTACAATTCTACTTCCGTTCACGTAAGGAACTTCTATATACATACACACACGTCTACAAAACTCACTTAATATGTACACATATAATTATCTAGCGCCACTGTTTCGTGGCGCAAAAATCTTACTTCATTCATAGATGTGGTAATTAGTGTTGTTCACGGTTGACGTACTATCCACGCAGGAATGATTACTAAGCCGCTATAATAAAAACAAACAGCACCAAAAATATTTTTATTTATTTGTTTCTTTAGAAGAGGGAATGTTTTTATCTCTTACATTTACTGTAAGAAGAACTCACTTGATCATTTTCGAATTGAGCTGTTCACGGGAAATGCCTGTTTTGAGGTCCGTTGAATACAAAGGTGAAAATGGTTTATTCACAAATACAATTATAGTGACTTATTTTTTTAATTTTTCGCGATATTCTCCAAAAATGGCTTCAACCTGAAATGCTTCTACTATAAACAGATCTACTCCTTTATTTAGAAAAGAAAAATAAAGGCACATAATGTGGAGAAGAGACTTTGTAGACAGCCTAGAGTACTGGAAAACATAGATTACTAGCCAGAGGAAGGGATAGGATCCTGCTCAAAAAAGTTTGTGAACCTAAGGAAAGAAAAGAGAATGAGTCTCGAAAACTGCTATTATTTCATGAGAAGCTTTTGTTTTATCCTGGACTCTTCTTCTGCAGCATTGCGAACATAAGCATTCATTCAATCATCATGTTTGGTATTCACCCGAGTTAAAAAAGTGCTCGCTTGAGTAATAAGGTGCCGAAATGAGGGCGTAAGGGAAGCGGAAGAAAAGATTATTTGGGGCATAACTAGAATTGAAGGAGCTACCCTGATTCTCCATGCGGCCTCTATTTTTTCCTGAATACCCGGTTACATTCTCTTTACCTTCCTATCGGCATTATTCTCATCTTTATTAAAATCATGTTGAGGCTCCACTTCCTATATTTTTCATTCTTGTTTCTTCATCAGTTATTGGAAGATCCAACCAGGAGGAATGTTCAAGAATTGCAAACCCCAGTAATCGAAGGCATCATACTGTAAGCTGCTGAAACCTGAACCGGCTCCAAAATATTTAAGGAAAAGCTAATGATTACGAAGAAGGTTCTCCTTGCAGGAAGTAGGCGAGCCACTACTTCAGGTACCTTACACACACACACACACACACACACACAAATACACATTGTCCACTTTATAGAGAACTATATTCTATGTATTAACACTGACTTCCATGGGAGCTGTAATTGATTTTCTAGGTCGCAATGGCGCTGGCCTTAGTAGAGCCACTATAAAACTGTCTAAAATGTAGGGAATTGGATATTTTGGCCGAAGCCTCTTGAGAAAAACAAGGCTGGCTAAGATCAGAAGTGAAGGAACAAGAGAAGTGATGGAAATACAATAAAATCTTAACTGGAAATTGTTAGAGAGGAAAACTGTTGCAGTAATAAGGAGATAGGTGTTGGTATAATGAAATTTATAGATGGCTTGCACCAGAGCAAAAAAGTGGAAGACATAATTAATCTTGGAAGATGGAACCGTGGAAGAAATGACTGCCTGACAGAGAGAAATGGAAACATGTCTCGACCTGAAAGCAATCCTTAAGAAATGGAAGAAGCCGGACTAAGAATTTCCACAATCTATTGTAATATTAAAAACAATCAAGTATCTAGTAAAGATTCCACGTTTGAGAAATATTTGTCAATTAGATATTGAATAATGCACTTCGAGAAAGTTCTGTGAGTATTTCACACCAAATTTTCAATTTTTATTATATAAAAAAGTATAAAAAAAAGAAACAAAAATCACTTAATGAATTAAAGCTTCTTGTTTTGCCTCTTGAGCGCCAACGGCCACTACTTCTTCATGAACTGGAGGAGGCGATGGTGGCAGTTTGATGACTTCAGCATTGAAACCGTTATATTTATCAGCAATGTATTGGACGTGACGTGTAGTGCCGTCGGCTTCTTTCATCGTGTAATATCCTTTAACCAAATCTCCGTATCGTTCTTCGTGAGCACTCTTTTCATCACCGGTCAGTGGATCATGAACAGCATATTCATATGTATAATGTGGTAAAGTCTATTAGAAAGTAATAATAAAACATAAAAATTACATAATTTTTTTAAAAATAAGTAATTCTATGTAAATTCTGGTCTCTTAACTGATTAACTTATTACTTCTAAATAGCATCAAGTCAAAAATGTTTTACTTCAAAACTGACTTTCCGTTTACAGCTCATTTTTACTTTCCCTTATTGCTGTAAGAGGTAAATTTGCTCTCTTGACGAATTCTCGAATTTGTGTTTTCACAAAAAATACAGTTTTGAAATCCCTGAGTCTGAAAAATTATCTTTCTGATTATGGTACTTATGTTTAAAAACAAAACTCGCAAGTAGAGATCAAAACTTAATATACCGTTTGGATCCGACAGGAACATTTCAATCGAAATCGCTTAAACAGCTTACACTTTCCCAAATGAATTTTCTATTTTTCTGGATCTAACAGTTTAATTTGTAAGATTTTTTTTAGGGGGTGGAGGAAATTGATTCTAGGCAGGTCAGGGGAAGGGGTATTTAAGCCTTCGGGTTGAGACCGCGTCAAAGGTTTATTATAAACCGACGTTTCGATGATACCACATAGGCTTCTTCAGGATAGAGGAGGGGTGAAAGGCAGGGGAGAAAGGAGAGAAATAGAAAAGGAAAAATATTGAATGGTTTTTCCATACAAAAACTAGGTTGCAACTTTAGCAATGAGGCAGTGTGAGGGAAGATTTAGACCTCGTCACCCAATAGCCAATCGTGCGCATGGGAGAGAAAATTAAGCTCAGCTATTTATAGGACGGGGGGGGGGGGAGAACTAAGCCCCATCCCAGCACTGACTACACTACCACCCTTTCGTGTCAGTGTTGTTTCAGCTTCAGAAGCGACACTATCCTGAAGAAGCCTATTGTAATATGGGAGAAACGTCGGTATTACATGTGTAAGAAATGTTTTGTATTTGATAGCAGATTTCGTACGTTTATGATTACATTTTAGATAAAACGCTATCGCGCTTTACCTTTTCATTTGAAGAGAAAAATACAAAGTATCAAAATTCTTTAAAGAGGAAAATATAAAGTGTACATTATTGTGACAACTGAATGCGGAATTTCTTCGCTTTTTTTTTAATCAAAAATGTAGTTCAGTACAGCTTTATATATCTTCTAAGATCGTAAAAGCTGTCGACAAACTTTAAAGAACTTTGCTACCAACTAAAATGCAAAGTACAAATTAATTTGAAAGACAAAGTTAAAAGTTTAATGTGACGTAGAAGATAAATTATTTATTAAAATATTATTTCAAAAAATTTCCAATGTTTTGCCGCGATTAACCGAACAAGTACTGATCCAGGTTACTACATTTGATTGATACCATCGACTGATGGTAGACTTGGTTGTTTCCTAAGGAGAAAGTGAACTAGTCAGTATTGCAGTGATCTTGGCGTCCGTGTAACTAATTTGGCTTTTTGGCATCCACAAGGCAAGATCTAGCTCATCCCAAGTCTAGTTTCATTTACACATTGACTATATTACACTTTTACAAACGCTATATTCCATATATAAATACAGACACTCAAGAGAGCCACCTTAGAACATTAGGTCGCAGTGGATTTGGTTTCATGTTTACTCTTTTCCATCTTTACAGGAAACAAGGATAGGCCATTTCTTAACGGTTATCTAGACGCCCCTACAAAGGCATTATTTGTAAATGTTAAAGTTTAGTAAATCGACACATTTAAGCTTTCGAAGTCATCATCCTACTTTTGCCTACTTACTCCTTCTTATTTTTTATTACACAACTGTGCAATACATTCTAGGAACAAGAGAGCAGCAACAGATATTTTAAAAAGCGCAGTGATTTTGGCATAATAGCCACTCATTCTACGTAACTATATGTGAGTATTGTGACTTTAAAAAATAATATGCCTATTTTAAATGATTGACACTTGTCTGCATTAGTGTGAATAGTTGGTAGCACTTGGAATAATAAGGTATACAGTACTTACATGCCCACCGACTCCATGACCTGAGCCTATGCTTTCTACGTGCCCACCGCCTGCACCTATGCCTTCTACATGTCCTCCGCCTACGCCTATACCTTCTACATGTCCGGCACCCGCGCCTAAGCCTCCTATGTGTCCACCGTCTGCACCTATATCTTCTACGTGTCCTCCAACTTCACCTATGCCTCCTATGTGTCCACCAACCTTCTGTTCTGCACCTAAGCCTTCTAGATAATCAGCCGATGAAATAGCCAGTAATTCAAAAATGACGAATATCTGTATTAACACATCAGTTTTTTCAAATTAGTGGAGTAATTCACTATATATTATTTCTTGTTTATCACTATACATTATGATCTTGATTCTCTTTTTAAAGAGCTAAAAGAGCATATCTAAAAAAACTAGGAAATTCTTTTAGAATTTGGTATATTTCAAATATAGTACAAGGGATTGTGAAGAATAATAACTAAGAAGTATATTCAAATTTTTCAATTTCAAATGTGTCAAAGGGTTTACAGCGAGAAAGGCTGCAACGCCACATTCTTGAAATCCCCTATGGCGCAACAGCGCATGAAGAGCTATGGCTCCCAGATAGCGATTTGAATAGGGGAGCGTGTGATAAGCAAGCCGCAGTTCCCACGCCGTTGAGTTCCGCCCTTTGCTACCTAGGACGCTACTAACTGTAGCTTCCCACTCTTTCACGATGCTGAGTCAACACCTACTTTGCCCTCACGGGAATTGAACCCTGAATTCTTACACGAAAGGCGAGTGCGCAAGCCACTATACCAACGCCTGAGGACACATTCTTCAAAAGATACGTGAATAGAACTACCAGAATTTGGGACTCAAAGGAAAGGTGAACGTGTGAACCAAGAATTCTTAGGATCTTTAAATTTTGCGATTGACAAATATCTGGCAATAGCTGACAGCGGTGTAAAAATTGGCGTGTGTGAAAGAAAATAACACGGCCTAATGTCGCAAAGAGTAAGAGGCCGAGATGCAAATTCGACAGAGGACCGTGCAAGAAAGAAAGCTGCGGGAACTATTTATCTCTATCTGGAATTGAGGACACTCTCTGTTGGTAAAAAAAAAAAAAAAAAAAAAATAGTTCTTCCGAAATGTTATTAAGATCACCAACGAATTGGATTATTGGAGGTCCATTAGGAAAGCCAGGGCAGTAGTCTTCGTCTGTTACAAAAAATAAAGAGAAAATTCCATTAAATAAGGATAGCCCTAATAAACTGAAATGGTTTGGGCGAAGGAAACGAAGGATCGAAGAGAGAAGGTGTCCGGAAAGCTTGATGAAGAACGGGTCTAGACTGAAGTCAGCGGAAATATGGCATGAAGAAGAATTGCATTAAAGAAGTCCGATAGAGGGAATGTGAGATTACATAAAATTAATAAAAAAAAAAAAAAACAGAAAACTACTCTGAGAAAGTGTTCAAGACAAGAAAATAAGAAAAAGGAAAGATGGTTCTTCAAGCACAGCAAGAGCTAGAGACAGAAAATTATGAAAACTCAGCTTGAATACTTAGAGAGACCTCCTCTGAGAAGGATGCAGGAAAGGAAGAAGGAAGAAGAAGGAAGAAGAAAAAGCATTCTCCAAAGGCAGTAGAGGGATGACTAGAAGAATAAATGCTCGAAAGATGTCTGGCAGAGACGTTTATACCTAACCCATGGGAAAACTGCAGGGAGGCAACCCAGAGAAAGGGTTGAAGACAAGAATATATTAGGGAGGAAAAGAAGAAAAGATGGAGTTCGAAGGTAGTGGAAAGATGATTCAGCAGATAAGTATGGTAGAAATAGAGGAAGTTTGGACAAAGTTTGATGAAAAACTCAGATTGAAAACTTAGAGAAAGGGATGAAAACAAGTGAAAATCATAATTATAAAGTTATGAATGTATCCCAGATGTATTAGTTCAACTTCAACTATAACTGATTTTTATTCGGGCTGAAATAATGAACTATTACTATAAACCAATGAAGTAAATTCTACAACAATTTGATTTTAGTTACTACAATAGTTAGATATTAGATATTAAAATAGTTTCTAATATCAACTAACTCAAGGCGGAAAGAATGGACAACTGTTACAAATTAAAAGACTAATTTCGAAACTCCCTTACGCCTTTTTAATTAATCATTTGTTTCAAATTATTATTGACTAATGACCAAATATGTGTAAATCACTCTTTGATACTCTTTTTTTAACTTTCATGTAAATAAAGTTGAATCATTTATCTTATAAGCAGTGAATGATAATTTATTTTTATATATTCATAGTATTTAATTATCCACATTCAATCCATAATATCCAGTTTTGGAGAACTGGATTGCTTTTCTCTACACTAATATTAGGATTTTTATGTATTTATTTGAAAAATGGCGAACTTAAAAAAAAAAATTCATATTGCGATCATGTATTCTAAAATGGGCTTTCACCGGAAATATATGTTTTTGGGTTCCCTGAGTTCGAAAAAATGTTATAGCATAGATGGTCCAGTGTGAGTTACTAGTATAGGATCCGAAAAAAGTTCAAGTTACAATTCGTCAACCAAAAGTGCGACTTTACCGAATGTTTTGTTTTTTTCAGTTATTCGCAATCTTTCTCGTAAAACGACTGCAATGATTTTTTGTTTTTAAATTTGGCATACTGACTATAAACAAGTTATATTACTTTGTAACATTTACACACATTTTATGCGCAACATTTATTTATAACATTTTTATTTTGTAACATTTTTCGAGGAAAATTGATTTTTCAGAGGTTTGTGGGAAAGCCATGATAACCTTAAGTGCATTTTACCTGCTTATAACAGTAATTAATCGCATTGCTAGAAGAATTCCAGTTTTGAAGAAATTGGTTAACCGGAAGTTAATCGATAGCCAAGTCTAACTTTTTCGGGACTTTTCTCGATAATGCCACCATTGATTTTCTTTAAACTTGGAATGGTATGTACGAACATAAAACCTATTACTTTTATTTGTAACATTTTCCCTGAAAAATGGTTTTTAGGAGGGTGCTAGGAGGAAGTGTGATCTCATGTATACATTGATAGAGCGCTGCATGGCGATGTACATTGGCAGATGGTCCAAAGAACCAATAAGTAAAATATAATGTCCTCTGTCACTTAATTTATGAGCAGTATTAATTCCCATAGCAAGTTAAGGAGTCCCCAATGAGTTCCAAACCTTTCCTTCAGTGGCCAAAAAATGTTTGCAACATCAATTGGTAAGAGAGAGATAGGCTGGGGAAGATTATCCTTTCTAAGGACACATGAACCCATTGCAAGACTCCTACGGTCCAGAGAGCAGTTTAAACATTCTTGGCTAGCACTTTTAACTCCTTTGCTTCAGACGTATGCATATGAAAATCTGCATTTTTGGGAACAGGATTGTTAATAAAAAATAAAACTGCAATAAACCTACCTTAAAACGATGCATCTCTGTATACATAATTAAACCACCAGGTGTATATTGTTCTTCACTAATTGAATGTTCACTTGAGACTGGATGCATTCAATTCATCGTCGCATCGTTTTTATAATAAAGATAAATGAAAAGGAAATTCTGGTCCAGTTAGCTGTAACAAGATCAGAAATATGAACGACGTATTACCGACATACTATTCTGAAACTAATCTTCATTAATATCATCTCATATGTACGTAATAAAAAATGCATTAACCGTAATTAACAATACATACTGTATATATGAATTTAATGAAGTACATATTAAAACAACAAGAACATATTGCAACTGTTTGCTTAACTTTTTTCCCTTTTTAGATAAATTAATTTATAATTATGTATTATGCAAGAATGATAATATTTTGTACATATTTGCTCACTTTTTTTTTTTAACAAACATGTACCTGTGTCATTATGTACTTTTAGTACCAGATATGTACAGTGGTTGATTATATGTGCCATTTTTCTATTGTCGCTAATACGGAACATCTAGGAGGCAAGTAAGTCACTCATTTTATTGATATCTCGTATATGCTTTGTTAAGTTTGTTTAATACGTTTAATATAATCTTTTCTGTTAAGCACTTGTTTTTGTTCTTAACTTCATCTAAGCTGGTTTTAAAACTTCAAAAATGAACAGCAAATGAAACAGGGAATGCTTCCAAAGCATAAAGAAGCATTTGAAGCGCACTTCCAGTTACAGATTTTTCCAAACATGTATTTCTAGCAACGTATTTAAAGATCTTAATATCGGTTTGTACGAGTGGTAGTACTGTGGGATTATAATGTTTCAATTAAGAGAAATAGGCTTTATTTGTTTACTTGGAATGCGAAGTTTAAGAAAAATTGTAGGTCTTTATCGTACTTCCGGCTGACAGGAGCCAGAAAGTTTCGCGCCAGATGCGATAAGACGAGCTAAATGGAATATATATCAAGTTGATATTATTACGATTTTTTTTTGTTTCCATGATATTTGAACCCACTTACTGACCAATGCGAAAAATATTTTTTTGTTTTTATTTCTGGGGACCTTAAACATGTTTTTCCAGTAAAAGTTCAATTTTGAAAATTTGACGCGATCATAAGACTTTCTATTCTGTGTCAACTAATTCTACGAAGATTAGAAAAAGTAAAAATCTGGTGTGAAACACTCACACGGCTTTTATTTCGTTGTTGTAATAATTTCATTATTTTTCTTCTATAATAACGTTGCACATAAATCTAGGTACGGGGGACTCCAAAATATTTTGAACATCGAAATGAGTGCTCTAGAATCGGTGAACAGTCAAAACAAAGTTATGTATGCGGTAAGGTTGGGAAGATTGCTTGTTTACTTAGCATTTTTGCACGCGGTTAGTGTTTATTCCTGGTTGGTTTAATATAAAGTCTTTAAAGAGAAAAAAAGTCTTTTGTACTACATTTTCTCTAAATATGAAATGTATATTTAACCTTCCAAGCACAATGCAGTGCTTTTAACCTTTATTAAATTTACTCAATGACTTTCGTATACTTTCGACCAAAATCAGCTGTAGTTCCTTCAATTGCTGAGATTCAGGAAATTTTTGTCGACTTGTAGTGAAGAATTTTACACTTGGTTTTTACGACATATTTAAGTATCTATCATTGCAATATAACTTTATATAATAAAATAGCTCAAAACAAAAAGGCGTAGAAATTTGATATATCGTACAGTTACCTGATTAGTATTTAATCCAAACAGAAATGTTTCATCAAAATCTGTTAACCGGTAGTGCAAGTTTTTTTACTAGATTTTTTCTTTTTCATTTTGACGAAATTCTCGATTTTCTCGAAAATGACTACAACGATTTCCTTTATAAACTTGGTTTGCTAACTGCACAGCGAATTTAGATGTAAACCTATCACTCTTATTTGTTACATTAAAAAAAAAATTTAGGTAATACTGCGGAATTCGTGACTTTACAATCCAAATTTTGTGTGGGTTAGTTCAGTGATATTGTTGCGCGTTTCTAAAAAACAATGTAATCACATGTTCACCTCGCCGGGTTGGTAGGGCTCGTCTCATCACCTCTATATGTTATGACAAAAAATTGTGTAAAATGTTATAGCTACTATAATTATAGCTATAGTAAATATAGCTTACTACAATTTGATAAACCAAACCTAATGTTTTGTTACTGTAGCATCTGGTGGCCAGTTCAGAAAACACATGCCATAGAAAAACTTTTTTGTTTCCTACCCCTGAATAGCATTATATTTGTCTTTCTCCTATTAACTTTGGTGCAATATTTTTAGTCAGCAGAGGTTGAACTTTTTTAGTTCTCTAGAAATAATAGTTTATTTAATATTAAAATAATAGAATATATTTTATATAATTATAAAAATGCAACAATAACATTTGATGAAAACATCTTAGTTTTGGTAGGTTATCTTAACATGCTTAGTATTTCTATTTTTCAGTTTTATTTTCATGTAATATCTTTTATATTTACTGTTTTGATTTTGTTGTTGTATACAGGTACTGAGGAAGATTATGAAATATAATCGAAATGTTTACCTTTAACTAGAATTTTTTTCATTGACCAATATCCGAAAATCTATGGACATATTTCAACATTGACTGGTCGAGAACATTTTTCATTGATTTTTAAAAATGTTATTTTCCATATAATTGTATTAAGAGGAGTAAGGGAAAATGTGTGAATTTTTCGCCCAGATTTGTTTTCCTAAACCTGAGAAAATTTTGATAAATCTCTATAAACTCTCACACTCATAAACCATCACTATCTTCATATGACAGGAACATTATAAACAAACCCTGGTAGACAAATACAACATATCTACATACGTAAAAACAACTTTATGTCTTAGAATTAGTACTGAAATGTAGAATTAGTTGAAATATTAAAATTTACGTAATTTATTTTAATAAAAAAATTATAATATTTCTTGTTTATAATTTAATAGACTGTCCTCCACTTCAGGAATGTTTTCAGTTTTGATTAAGTTTATAATACATTTTGAAAATTATTTAACACATTATAAATAAAATTAATTAACTGTGAAAGAAGTGTTTATAATATTTATATGAGAGCAGTTGCGTATTATGAATATAGTTAGTATAATATATAGTTTATGTAAAGTTATAAATAAAAATTAAATTAACTCAGTAGGTGAGGAAGAGAAAAGATTTATTTATGAGTTTTGTTTTGGCTATTAACAAATTAACTGTGCTGTTAATTTTTAATATTAATTTGCTTTACTTTGCTTTTTTTTCAAAGTTTACTTCCACTGATGCCATCTTATCATGAATGGTTTCATGTGTTTTTGTTTGTGTCTTAGCAAAATAGTTTTAAAGTTGAGCTTTACAAACTTGCAGTTTTGTACAAAACACATCTGGCGAGAGGCAGTCGTGTATTCTATATAAAATGATAAATTTTCGTTTTTGAGGCAGAGCTGGAAAACATCAGAGATTTTTTCCGTGATAGCCAGCTTCTTTTTGTGGTCATCGACCGGTTTCGGGCGTTCGCCCACCTTCAGGATGCGTTTGTCAAGCAGTGTGATAACATAGTGTATAAACTAAATTTGCTCTGTGCAAATCTATGTTATCACACTGTTTGACAAACGCCCGAAACCGGTCGATGACCACAAAAAGAAGCAGGCTATCACGGAAAATATCTCTAATAAATTTTCTTTAAATTCAAATTTTACTCATATATACCAACTTAAATGTAGAGGTGATAGTACAGGTACATAGTGAGCAGTAGAATGATGATGTACATTGTGAGTTAGTAGTAGAATGATGATGTACATTGTGACCAGAGGAAACACATTTTTCCAAGAATTTGTTGCAAATAAATCTGACGGGTATTTGTGTGTATCTTTAGATAAACTACAAAGTTTAAAGAAAATCGTTTAAAAGGTTTTCGAAAAAACTGTGGAAAACACTCAGTGAAATTGCACTTCCGGTTGATGAATTTTGCCTGAAACTTTCGGGTCATATGTAGTGTTAGTACCTAAACGGAATATTCAATTGGAGCTCCGTGCGTATTATTCTTTTATTTAAGTATTTTCTTCACACAAACAGATACTTCGCTAAAAACATTTTGTTTGATCTCAGGGAACCTCAAATCTTGTATTTCCGGTGACAACTCAATTTTGAAAATTTGACAACTTGAGAAGTGGCTTGATTATGGTAATTGAATTGGAAATCTTGGTTCTTCAAACCCGTTAAGTTTCCTCGATTTGCAATGTTTTTACTTTCTCAAATATTTCCGCGTTCGTCCCAAATTTTCCGAAATTCCGAAAATTACTGAACAAATATATCAAAAAAGAAACATCCCAAGAAGCTAAAATACAACAGTCCCATTGGTCTATATATCCATTATCCGCAACAGCTACATTTATTAAAAATGTTTATTCCGCTTTTCGCTTTTTTTCTCCAAAATTTGGCTCCAACCATTTTTTCATGGAGCTTTCATGGATACATCATATAGGCTTCTCATTTTTAGTTGAATTTATTTTTTATTTCTAGAGAAATCTGATAGAGGAGAAAAAATTTTCATCTGAATCTCATTTCTGTAAAATTTACGTTTCAAACTTTCCTGTAAATGGGTGACTACAGTTGTGAGCACTAATTGTGACTGGTATTGCACAAGTATGTTATAAATCTATCACTTTTATTGCAAATCAAATTTGCGGAAAAAATTGATTTTAAGGAGAGAGGCAAATGAGACGTTTAATTTACCATTAAACTGCGCAAATAATATGTTTGATTCTTGTTAGAAGCGCTGCTTAGTGGTGTACAATGTAATCACGTTATTACATTTTCTTATTCCTAGTAAGAGAGTGCTGCATCGTGCCAGATTTTCGAAATTAAGTTTTCTCCGGAAATACCAGTTTTGTGCTCCTCTGGATACAGAAAAATGTTTTTAGTGAAAGTTCTGTATGTGTGTGTTTATGTCTCCTTATGTATTAACAGAATATCTCACCAAACAAAACGTCGCTGGAAGTTCAACCTTGGTATACCGTTTAGATACTACCACCGCATAACACACGAAGATTTCGAACAAAATCCTTCAACCGGAAAAGCGAATTTAATGAATGGTTTATTTAGTTTTCGTGATTTACTCGAAAACTGCTCCAACGAGTTTCTTTAAACTTTGCATTCCGATCTGCTTTGCATATCTGTTATAAATATCTGTAACTTTTATTTAAAATATTTTCTTCGGAAAATTGATTTTTTGGGATTCTGGGGGAACAATAGCGTCTGGCTTTCCTCTGAAGTACCTACATAATATTAATACACACACTAGAAGCATTGATACATTTCCAAATTTGAAGAAAATCGGTTAACCGGAAGTGCGACTTTACAGAAATGCGGGTCTGTCAGTTAGTTTAAATTTAAATTTTTACTAGCTTTGTTTCTTTGACGTAGAGCATGGCGCTCAGTTAAACATGTAAAATCCCCACCATCGTTTTTATGACCAGCCTAACTTAACATTGTACCATTAAACATTGTAACGTTGCAATTTTACAGAAACATTCTTCATTGAATGGTATTAATTAGAGTACGAGATAGTCAGAAATCTTCAAACAGATACGAACGTAAACACAAAAGATAAAATCTGTATGAGTTATAAAAAGATTTGTTTATATAAACACTTGAAGTTTGTTTAATTTATTAACGGAATGATTTGTGAACGTTAAGGCTGATGTAAATAGGTGACGCTTTTAGAGCTTTTGTTTTCGCACGAACAACTGTCCTAAGTTACGCTTGACAGATATAAACAGGTGATATCTACTAGATCGCTACAAAGATGAGGTTATAATGTTTGTTATATAAATATATGATTATTTTTTAATTAAAATAAAAACTTCTCTGTTAGGCGGTACACACGCCATACACAATAAGCATTCATGTAATATATAAACATAAATTGTTAAATCCTATGTTTATAGAGCTTGTTATTACTGCAAATATAGATTTTCCGGTCGGAATATGTAATACACTATTAAAGAAAATATAGCCGCTGATTTCCTTTTTATTTTCTTGTGTGAACACATTGTTACAAATTTCCTCTTCTCTTTTTCTACTATAAGTAGTAAGCATATTTATTACATGGTAATATATGTTCTATCTAATCTGACGTAATTATGTGGAGGACATTTTTTTCCTTATTGTAATCGTATATAAAATGTTTTATAGTTTGTTACTGTTATGAAAAAAGATGTCGGATAGTTATAAATTAAGCATTTGTTGACTGATGCCTTTACCTTTACCTTTACTATATTGTAATGTTCATGTATTGGGGGGATAAATTAAATTAAATTGAATATGTTAATTAATAATTAATTATTATAATTATAATTTGCATCTTCTCACAAGGGATCACGTGAAGTCTGTGTTTATCTGGATTGATTAAGGGATAAAAAATAATTAGAGAATAACCATAAAAAAGAAATACATATAATTTGAAGATAAATTTAGCTAAAAATAAAATCATACTGTTTAAATAATAGTAAAATAACAATTTTGCAGTAACTATATTAATTTTCACAACTTACAATATTTAAGGGTTTTTAACTTGAAGGTCGGGCCTGACTCTCTTTTTTCACTTCGACACTGTTATATACATTGCCACTTAGCACGATTTCCTCAACCACAAAAATTTGATCCTTACCTATTTCAGGCCCTACATATATATCATCCCTCCCTCCACTGAAAAGTGGATGGAAGAGAAATAATTCCTTTTATTGTACCTAAAGGTATTCTACTTTTCTAACTGTCCCTCATTGTTTCACCCAACGTTCGTGAAAATCCAATCTTGAAATTGCACTATTATTATTATTATTATTATAATACCGGGCACCCCGCAAGGGGTGTCTGTTGCATGCAGCCACCTGGGGAGTAGCGACCCTACGGGTTCCTCAGCTCAGTACACCATGCACACTCACCAGTACCCTACATTTACACTACACTATACACTTACACTATACTTATTACACTATATACCCATACCCCCACTCGTGTAGGGAGTGGTTGATGTGCGCGACTGTTCAGTCGGTTTGGGCTCATCGCGCACGCACATGCACACTCACACACACATACACACACATATATATATGCATACGTACACATTCTACACACATAATCCATCTTCAGACAACATAGTGCGGGTGGTTTTGTTCTGTCTTCGGCTTTTGGGATCGCGGACGGGGTTTGCGCCCGGATGCTTCGTTCGCAGAGGGTACAGGTCAAAAACCGGGATGGCACGCCCGGGCCGCCGGACAGTACAGAGGCCCGACAAGATTCGCCGCCTTAGTTGGCTGCCCTATCATTCGGCGCATATTCCCAGGTAAAAACTATAGTCCTAGGAATTATCCTCAGTTCTATAGTGCTGGGTAAATCCTAAAGTGCAGACATTTCCAGGCGGCACCTGGGTGGGGACTTGTCTGTTACGTAGGGGGGCTTTCCCGAGGCCACTGCGTTTGATGGGTGTCTGGGTGGCGCTCGCTGGGGTTCTTGGGGCGGGATAGAGTAGAAATCATTCGCAAACATGCACACACACACACACACACACACACTTTCACGCACACACTAATACATTACATATTCATACTACACATTTACAGACACAAAATATTTAATGAGAAATAATAATTATGAATATTAAAGATAATAAAGAAATTGCGGGTAACGTGCCACTCGCGCTTGGTGTCCCCAGCCAAACAGAATCTACTTCCCTTACTAAACCTTCCCCTCAACCCATTCTGGGCACCTTTTTTGAATCCCTTTTACAAAGACAACAAAGACAAGCAATTGAAGGTAATAACGGACAAACGACCTATGGCATGGATAAGGACTTACAATCAGGAGAACATACTGGCGCGGTGGATGGATGTGAACTAAATTATACGCCACAGACTTTCACCTTGCAGCCATTCGAGAGGATAACATCACGAAGAAGAGAAAGAAGAAGATACGAGAAAGTTGCTTTAAATGAGAATCTAGCAAATAATAATAACTGGGAAAGATTTTATATAATCGCTAAGAAAGAAGGAAACTATTTAAATGTGTCTCCTTTCACTTACTGTAAGCAAATTATACAGAATATTGGAAGACCCTTAAATATAAAACGAACTGCAGCAGGTACCTTAAATGTTGAAGTAGCCAGTCCTGTACAAGCTCATAGATTATTACAATTAAAGAAGCTTGGGGATATGGATGTAAGTATATCTTCGAATAAGAGACTAAATACTTCGCAGGGAGTCATTGTCTGTCGAGATTTCTTGGTATGCACGGAGCAAGAAATTAAAGATGATTTAGCTGCCCAGGGAGTAACTGAGGTATGAAGAATTAACAGAAAACAGGGAGGATCACTGATTGCGACTTTACCTTTGGTTCTGACTTTTAACACTCCAGATCCACCGGAACAAGTAGTAGCGGCTTTTTATAAGTTAAAGGTGAGAAGATATATCCCATCCCCACTTCGCTGCTACAAATGTCTACGCTTTGGACATACAGCACTCAGATGCAGAGCAGAATACGAAATTTGTGTATGTGGAATCCCATCACATAAAGAATTACCATGCCGCGATCCACCGGTGTGCGTTAACTGCGGTGGACAGCATTCTTCACGATCTGTCGAATGTATCAAATTTAAAGAAGAAAAAGAAATTCAAAAATTTAGAACACTGCACAAATTGAACTATCCAGAAGCACGTGCAGTTGTTCGAAGTAAGAATTATGTCAAACAAAGCACTACTTATGCCGAGACTACCGGGTCCTTGCCAATCAAAATGCATACAAACTGGCAAAAGGTAATAAGCCCTCATTTGTTCAAAGTACCAGATGGTCCATCTAAGCCAGTATGGGAACAGACTAATACAGTAGAACGCTTAGAATCAAAAACCCCGAAGGAGAGCCTAATTGCACAAGCCCCTGAAAGTAACTCGTTGCCAAATTCAGATTTACAAAGAGGTCCAGAAAACAAAACGTTGCAGCCTCCGACCAGTGACAATCAAGAAAATATAAATTGTTCTGAAATTGAGAAACAGTATGAATGCGGATCAACTGAAATATCCGCGGCAAATAGACAATTGAGTACTCAAGAGGGGGAAACCTATGATGAGAGCGGAGATAGTACAAAGACATATTTGTTTGCAGGAGGTGTTAAAAGAACGAGACGATATCGAAAAAACTCAACTCCGAATAGGAGGAAAATTACTAGTAGGGGTAGAAATAATAGAAATAGTTAATAAACATAAGTATTGTTAGTTGTAAATATGATGTATATAGTACATATTGTAATAATTATAGCGAAAATAGTGTTATTTATTTAAATATTTATTTATTAGGTAGGCGTATATTACTATGTAAATATAAAAAATTGTTTAATTTTGTGTAAATAATAGTTTATTCTGTACATAAGATTTATTTATTCTGTACATAAGATGAATACGTCATAAATTTATTTGTTTATTTATTAAATTTTAATTTCTTAGCTAGTTACTAAATTAAAAATATATACATTAATGGATACATACATCCTAAATTTGAAATATCAAATGAATAGTTCTTTTCATTTAAAAAAATGGAAACCTTTCTTCAATGGAATTGCCGAGGACTAGCTGCTCACTTTATCGAACTTCGTAATATATTAAATGAGAAAATTCCTTTAGGAGTATGTCTTCAAGAAACCCACTTGAAGCCAGGGAACATTTTTAATATTAGGGGTTATAGATCATTTAAGAAAGAAGTGCAGATAAGGCAGGGAGGACATGCCCACGGTGGCGTAGCGATTTATGTGAGGAATAACGTTTCTGCGGAGGAGATTGTTTTAGACACCCCATTGCAGGCCGGTGCTGTTCGCTTTAAAACACCGGTTAAAGTGACTTTAGTTTCCGTCTATCTACCAGATATTCACTGGGAAAGAGATGATCTTGAAGATCTGGTTGTGAGTCTACCTAAACCGGTATTAATATTAGGAGACTTTAATAGTCATAATACATGGTGGGGATCAAGACAAACTGATGTGAGAGGTCTTATTTTAGAGGATCTTATAAATGACGCTAGATTAGCCCTTCTAAATTCAGGCGCTCCTACACACTTTAATGCACATGACGGATCCTTCAGCGCCATAGATTTGAGTTTAGCTTCCCCTACTTTGGCTATGTCATTAGCATGGACTCCGATGAAATATTTGTACGGCAGTGATCACTATCCAATCATAATCAAGACTGGCATTACAAAAGTTCGTTATCACATACCAATCAAATATGATACAAAAAGAGCCAATTGGACTAAGTTTGTCAAACAGCTAAATATTCCGTCATTAACAGGAGACATAAACCTAGATGTCGATAATCTAACAAATGCAATTAGAGAGGCTGCGGATACATCAATACCAAAAATAGGTGGAAATATGTACCGTCCCCCAATGCCTTGGTGGTCATCAGAATGCTCTGCTGCTGTGAAAGTTAAGAAAAGAAATTTCAACCGTTTTAAACGGCAACCTACATTGGAAAATTTAGTTGCCTATAAAAAGAGTAGAGCGAGAGAAAGGAAGATTACAAGAGAATGCAAAAGAAAATCTTTTGCAACTTATGTACAAACAATGACCACGACGACATCCACAAAAGAGGTTTGGGCAAAAGTGAAAGCTTTGGTTGGTAAACGTCCTCCTCCATCTGTACCGATCCTTGAATTCCAAAACAGAATTTACAGTGATATAGAACAAGTAACTGAGTGCCTCGCTAAATATTATGCTACGGTTTCTAACCCGGACCCAGCGTTTCAACAGTACAAATCAGCTAAAGAATCTGAAACCCTGGA
Source organism: Triatoma infestans (assembly GCA_011037195.1). Taxonomy (NCBI): domain Eukaryota; kingdom Metazoa; phylum Arthropoda; class Insecta; order Hemiptera; family Reduviidae; genus Triatoma; species Triatoma infestans. The sequence goes on from JAAEAF010001801.1 coordinate 69,035, forward strand.
CTTCTCCGCAGAAGAAAGTTATGATTATAATAATTCCCTCACCCTTGACGAATTGGATTACGCACTTGATAAAACTAAGGATACTTACCCAGGAATAGACGGTATCCCTTTCATAATATTGCGTAAATTGCCGAGGGACAGTAAGGAACACATCCTTGGATTATTTAACTGTATTTGGGAATCTGGGCAATATCCAAATAAATGGCGTGAAGCTCTTGTTATTCCCATATTAAAGGAAGGAAAGGACCCAAGTAACCCAGCAAGTTATCGCCCTATTTCTCTCACTATTTGTTTAAGTAAAGTCCTGGAGAGTATAGTCAATTTAAGACTACAGTATGTATTAGATTCGCGGCAACTGTTAAGTCAATACCAAGCTGGATTCAGAAGAAATTATTCTACATTAGATCAATTAAGTGCCCTTGAAGATTATGTAATGAATAGTTTTCTAATGAGACAACATACATTGGCTGTCTTTTTTGATTTAGAAAAAGCATACGACATGACTTGGAGACATGGAATTTTGTTAAAATTACATGAATGGGGCATTAGAGGAAGACTTCCTAAATTTATTGAAAACTTTTTAATATTCCGAAAATTTCGCGTATGTATGGGAACGGACAAATCTGATCAATTTGCACAAGAAAATGGGATTCCTCAAGGGTCTGTTTTGAGCGTCACTCTTTTTATCATTATAGTCAATTACCTTGCAGATCGGATTCAAGCGCCGGTAATGAAATCCTTGTACGTTGACGATTTAGCAATTTACTTATCGGGAGATGATTTAAATGATGTTGGAGAAACTCTACAGAGAGCAATTGATGATCTCGCTGAGGAAACAGGAAAGTTAGGTTTCAAATTTTCCCATACTAAAACAGTAGGTATGCATTTTTGTAGAATGAGAAGGCCACATTCACCTCCTAGCCTGCAATTATATGGGCAACCAATTGGATACAGGGAATCAGTAAAGTTTCTAGGATTGGTACTAGACTCTAAAATGAGATGGAATGCACATATAGAGTACACGGCAAAAAAGTGCAAGAGGGCATTAAATCTATTAAGAATCATTGGAAGTTATAACTGGGGCGCAGAACGGGAAATAATGATTCGTATATTTAAAATGCTTGTCTTGGCAAAAATTGAATATGGTGCAGCGGTGTACAACTCAGCCCGGAAATATCGTTTGTCTCAACTGGATAGACTATACAGTCAGGGTATACGAATAGCGACGGGTGCGTATAAAACAAGTCCCCTTCCTAGCCTTTATGTGGAATCTGGAATCATGCCCCCAGAATTAAGAAGGGAGGCACTTACACTGACATATGCTGTTGGGAAATGGAGTAATAGGAATCATTTCATTTATCCTGTTCTTTTTGAAAACCCTCATCTTTCGGTATACAATCGGCTGAGAACTCGTACCCGTCCTGTAGGGATAAGAGCGAGAGAATTGTTACATGAAGAAGGAATTGAACTGGCACCAACTCTGAACATTGAACCCTGTCGTATACCACCTTGGATCCTTGCCAAAGCTCAAATTTGCCTAGATCTTGCAATATTCGTAAAGAAAGAAGTACCGGCAGTCGAGTATAAGAAGAGATTTTTAGAGGCAATGTATAGGTATAATGGCTATATAATTTTTTATACGGATGGCTCGAAGACACAAGAAGGGGTGGGAAGTGCTATATATGTAGAAGGAATAACGAAAGTATGGACACTTCCCCTTCACGCTACAGTTTATACTGCTGAACTTTTTGCAATTTATCAGGCATTACTCTATGCGAAGGAAGCAACGGAAGTTAACCTAGTAATATGTTCGGACTCGGAAAGTTCCTTGAAGAGTATTGAAAATAAATTTTCAAATGATCCCTTAGTCCATATGATCTATGAGCAGCTAAGAGAATTGCACAGACGAGGAAGAATTGTAGTATTTCTTTGGATTCCAAGTCATGTTGGGATTGAAGGGAACGAGAAGGCAGACGAAGCAGCGAGAGCCGCTGCTTCACAAAGACCGGATCCGAATATACGAATCCGACCAGAGGACCTGAAATGTTTCGTAAAGAAAGTTATGAATGAAAAATGGCAAAAGAATTGGGAAACACAGAAGCCAAATTAAAGGCAGTGTTGCCAACAGTAGGAAGAAGGAATACTAAGGCCTTAACAAGAAGAGAAGGGATGATATTGACGAGATTGAGAATAGGCCACACTCGTCTCACACACTCCTATTTATTGCAAGGGGAAAATCAAAAACAGTGCCCAAGATGTCAATCACGCCTCACAGTGAAACATATTCTTGAGGAATGCCCCCGGCTGCAGGGCTACCGAGATACAGTAGGTTTGCCTAATAACATGGTAGATTTGTTAGGACCAGGAGTAAAATATAAATATCAACTGTTTAATTATTTAAAATCTTTAGATATTTACTTTAACATTTAGTTTTTGGTTTGTATATTGTTATATATTGTTTTTATTGTTATATATATTGTATATATATTGTCTTTTATTTAGATGTAAGAGGAACGGGGTGCGAAGAATATAGAGTATTCCACCCCAATGGTGGTAGCTATGCATAAATGTGTGTAAATGGTGTTTATTGTGGGATGAATGTATTTATGGAATGAGTGTCTTTATTTGTGTGACTCTCGTATGATAGAAATGTGTGGTTGTATGGTTGAATGCCAAAGGCACTTTGTGAGAGCGCTAATGACCCTGGCAGTTGATGCGCCAAAAAAAAAAAAAAAAAAAAAAAAGAAAAAATACGGGTGCCTGGTGCGTGCGACTTAAGCCTATATGACTTTTATCCCCCCGAGCCCCCCATGTTCATCCCCTTAAATAGTCTCCCCCGGTAGCTTACCGCTTAGTCTACAATATCCCAAGATATCCTTTGACTCCATCTCGCCCAGGCAATCCTGCGAGAGTGGTACCCTCCCAAATACGCGAAACCTAGTACCAGCGAAACGGGGACACTGACATAAATAGTGAATACATCCGTTTCCCTGACTCCGTCATCGCAATTCTGACAAATGGTACTAGACGTCCTCTCTATGTTAAACAAGTGACTAGACACCCAAGTGTGTCCAGTCGCTTCCCCACCAAGGTCCTCAGACCTGTCCCACTAAGGGACAGGAGGTACTCCGAAACTCCCTGCTTAATTCCTTTTATAAATCTTTTAGCTTGGAGGCACCCCTGCGTGTCCCCCCAGCATTTCTCCAAGACTCTTGTCTCCTAAAGTCTATACTGTTTATCACGAAACCTCTTAGTGACGGCAAGGGCTGGTTCAGGTCCACAAAATGGTAATAATGATCTCTCCCTAGCCAACTGATCCGCCCTCTCATTGCCCTCTATTCCCGCATGTCCAGGTATCCAATAGAGACGCACCTTACCCCTCCGAGCCAAGGCGTTAAGCCTTCTCCTACATTCTCCCACTAGTTTCGAGCTCCACCATGGCTTACTCAGAGCCCTCAGTGCGGCCTGACTATCGGAGAATATCCGCACCTCTTTAATCTCTCCCTGCCCATTCAATAATGCCCACCACCTCGGACTGGAAAACGGTGGCCAAACCATCCAAGGCCACCGAACTCCCTCTATCCAACTCCTGCAACATGCTCCCGCACCTGACAGGCCAGTCCCCTCCTGCCAAGAGCCATCTGAATAACTGCGAATAATGCCGTACCCGCCTCCGTCGGCCTCGTGAGGTTATCATCCCCTGTACTGCCAATACTGATCTCGTAGTCCCTCTCAAATCCCCATTTCTTGCTCGTCTCATCGAGTTTAGATAGCAGAAATCGGTTTACCCGCCAAATCTCATCCTCGATCCTAGTGTGATCCCCCCGAAAGGTTCTCACCCATTCTCCCTTACACCTCCTTCTGAGGTACCCCTTCATCGCTTTACCCACCACCACATACTGAAGAGGGGTTAGCCCCAGCAACATCTCCAGGAGCTTTTGTCCGGTTGACGGACAAGCCATGGTTCCTACACCACTGCTCCACGTAAGACAACGCCGACTGCATCAAGTCACACACCACTCTCAGATGCCTCCCTGTGATAAAGATTACTCCATCATCAGAGTACATCTGCAGGTAAAATCCCTACGGTTCATCTCCCAGAGGAGTTCATCGACGATGAGACACCATAGGTGTGGAAACAAACTCCCTCCTTGGGGAAAGCCCCTACTAGCTTTCACCCTTCTCTCCACAAACTGGAACAAACAATCCTCGAAGTCAGGAGGTTAACTATCCATCTAACCAGGGTCCCATCCACACCCCTCTCCTCTAATAGCACCCTGATTCTATCATGGGCTACGCTGTCGAACGCCCTCTCAATGTCGAAGATGCATTCCAGCGCGTACTCTTTGGACTCCAACGTATATTCAATTCCCCACCAAATTATGGAGCGCAGTCTTCGTTGATCTTCCCGCCAAATAGGCATGCTGATTCCCATGAAAGGTACTCTTCATGTCACAATCCTCCATTAAGAACAGGTCCACCAACCTCTCTAAGCCCTTCAACATGAAGGACGCAAGGCTGATTGGCCTGTAAGCCTTAGGGTCTAAATAGTCCAACTTCCCCAGTTTGGGAATGAACGCGACCCTGCTAACTCTCCAAGCCCGAAGGGTATAGCCCGAACTTGGGCTATCCCTCATTATTCCTAACCATGTGCTGTCGAACATGTTCCAACTTTTTTGAATCAACACCGGGTACAGACCATCCATACCCGGCAACTTGAATTTACTAAAAGAAGCGAATACCCAACTCGCCCTCCTCAAAGTAACCACTTTACTGGCCAACTCCTTGCCTCATAAGTCTGCTCCCTGTACGTCAGGTAAAGGACCCGCGCTCTCTCCAACCTATTCCACATTATCCGGTAAGTTCTATCCAGCATCACCCGTAACAGCTCGTTATGGTTATAGGTGATCTGTCTATCAGGCTTCCTAATACTGTCCAATGACATCTCCCCGCGCTTACCTAAAAACCTGAAGACCCGGTTGACCTCCTGTTCCCCTCCTGGATTTCGCAGAAAGTCCTCCAAGAGTCTCTCTTCGTTCTCCGAATCTCCCTTTTGTACTCTCGCTTGGTCTGAATGAACCTTTCCCAGTCCTCCTCCGCGTTATCCCCCTAGCCTTCCTCCTTAGCCCCCTCATCACTATATTTAGGACAGTTAGACGGGCCTCCACCACTGGACCTTCCTATGCAATACTTTATGCTCAGCGCAAGGTAGTAGTGCACGCACAATCGTGCTAGTGGTCCGATCCACTCTCTGATCCAGGTTCTCCCCCTCAACTGGCGGATTACCCAGACCTAACCTATCATTCCTCAGGACCGAGGTGAATCTGCCCCAGTCAGTTCTTCTCGGATTTCGAAATTTCTTCATCTCACCCATCTGGCCCCGCGCCCCTCGCTTATTTAATTGTTGAGCCTTTTATAAAACTGATACTAAGAAAGTTCTGTTTTTGTGAATTTTTATAACATTTAGAGTGATTAAGTGAACTTTCTGCTTAACGAGTCACAAAAGCCAGTGTACAGCTTTGTGGCTGTTAGGTCAGCGAGTGGTCTCCTGCGTCCACGTTCGCCGGGGCTGGACACCAGACAGAGTTTGGAAGTGAAGTTGCACCATTTCTGTCTGGGCTAATGGGAGATATTCACTTGTAGAGGGGACGGAGGGCGTAAGCTTCGGCTTGAGCCCACTATACATATTGTAAATAGTTTTATTTGTATATAGTAGTGTTAAGTATTCAATTAATTAACTGATATGACGAGCACACCAACGACGACAGCTAGATCGTCTAGTCCGTTCTCGGACACTGAGGTGACTCCACCTTGCCTAAAAGGCATAACTGGTGGTATACGTAGAAAGTTGTTTTTCAGAGACGAGCAACCACAGGTTGCGAAAACAGTAAGAAAGGTCAAAGAGACCATAATTGACGAAGTAGGTTCTACTGAAGCGAATGACCTACCCGAGAAAATGCAAGAAAATAACTGCAATGAGAGTGGAATCGCAAATGGGTATGTGACCGGTGATCCCCTCTTGAGAGCGAGCGATATAGAGCTCGAAATAATGTCCTACTGCCAGGACCCTTCGGTTAAAATAAGCAAGAGCAACACCTTGTTTATAACAAGAAAAGTAAAGGAAGTGACGGCCCTTGTAAACGAGATGGCCACTCGTGTCGCTCGGCTTGAGGGCAAACTCGCTGCGGCAGATGACGAGACAATAAAAAGGCAGCAAGCCTTGGAGATGGCAGCGCTCTGCATTTTGGAGAACACTGACCAGATCAAGGCTGATACGACGAAATTGTCTGTGTCGCCGCTTGGAGCCCGTAAGCCGAGAAGAGAAAGCAAAGGCGCGGTTGAGATAAAGAATAAAGTCACCGCAGGACCGTCATCCGCAACGGCGTTTTCCTATGCGGAAGCGGTGACTAAAGGAAGCCAGCCTGAGGGAAAGCAGGCTAAGACTAAGTCTAAGACAAAGTCAATAAAAAAGCAAAAAAAGGAAAAGCAGCCCAAAAAGAAGGCAGTAAAGCAGCCACTGCCAAAGAAAAAGCACGTGGTCCTGATCAGACCACAAGACGAGAAGGCAGTGCAGACCAGTGACCAAACTAAAGAAATACTGAAGGGCAGTCTTAACCCTTCTGAGAAAGGCTGGCAGGTCGTATCCCTCCGACGAGCCAAAAATAAGACACTCCTAGTTGAAACAGGAGGCCCGAAGCAGGCACAAGCCTTGCTGAATAATGAAAAGTTGCGGAACGCTGGTTTGCATGCTGAGCTGCCAAAGAAGCGGCTTCCAAAAATGATAATTTTCGACGTGCCTGGCGATCTCGATGACGCGAAATTCATGAAAGCACTATATGACCAGAATTTGGGATCGGTATTGCCGAAACCTGAGTTCCAGGACTCCTTTCGAGTGTTGGCCAGGACAGGTAAGAGCAAAAACGGTTTGCAAAATTGGGTAGTAGAAGTCACGCCAAAAATGCGTGAACTTCTAAAGAAAGGAACCCTGAGTCGTGACAGGGTTTATATAGAGTGGAGTCGTTGTAAGGTAATGGACCATAATCAGGCGTCGCGCTGTTATAAGTGTCAAATATATGGGCACGTGCGAAGTACTGCAAGGAGAGAGATCTCACTTGCGGACACTGTGCTACGAAAGGACATAGTTACGACAAGTGCCCAAATAAAGCCGAAGCCCCGGCATGCGCTGCCTGTAAGGCGTTCAGGAAATCGCACAACCACTCCGTAAAGAGCACAAAATGCCCAGCATACCAGAACGCTTTAGACCGTCAACTGGCCAACATAGACTATGGCAGAAGTCCATAATAACACGGCAACAGGCCTGAGAGTGTTGCAGCTAAATGCGCAACGCTCAAAAACAGTAATGGAAGAAGCACGAGAGCTCATCTATTCAAAGGGCATAGATGTTGCACTAATCCAGGAGCCCTACACGTTCAAAGCGAGCGTTAAGGGTCTGGGATTGCATCGTATCATTCACGCTTCATGTGACGGATGGATTTGGACTGCAGTGGCGGTGTGCAATCCAGACATCACTCTATTGCGTCTTCCTCAGTACAGCACCAGTCATTGTACCTGTGTGCTGTTAACTGCGGCAAATGGCGTTGAGTTGATGCTGGTGAGCTTGTATTGCCAACCGTCGTGCGACACAACGCCATCTATTGCTCATCTAGGTCGGCTCATAAGAGAAAACAGAGGAAAAAAGATAATTGTGGCCACTGACATAAACGCATGGTCACCCATGTGGCACGATGACGCACTGGACGATAGGGGCAGACACTTCGAGGAGTGTTTTGTCGTTAATGATCTGTGTGTGGTCAACGAGCCTGGACATATGAAAACGTTTGCTGGGAACGGAAACTGCGCGGAGCATAACCTTGATGTAACCTTGTGTACAGCCTCGGCTGTTGACAGGGTACACGGTTGGAAGGTGGTAGACTGGGTAACTGGTGATCACAGGGCGATACTTTTCGAAGTTGCCTGGGACACCAGGCCGTGCGCCACCTTTGAGGGTCTAGAAAGATTCTCAGTCAAACGTGTTGACTGGGAAAGATACAAGACACTCCTCCAGCGCAGAATTGACACGCTAATTGTCCAAGGGGATACCAGCTCAAGTGTCGATATAGCGGTCACAGAGCTGACGGAGGCAATAGCTGGCACAAGTGGGGAAGTGCTTAAGAAAATACCCACAAGTCGCACACGCCGTGTTCCTTGGTGGACACGGGAATTGACTGTGGCCAAAAAAGACGTTGCTAGGAGGCGGAGAAGGTCCCAACGGGAACAGAATGAGGAATCCCGTCAAAGATACATAGATGAGTATCGAGGTGCTCGGAAAAGATATAAAAAGATGGTGCATCAGGCCAAGACTTCTAGCTGGCGGGAGATCGTGGAGTCGGAAGGCAATAATGATCCGTGGGGCATTATATACAAGGTACAAACAAGGAAAGTAAGGACCGACCTGGTACTCGCTAGTCTAAATATAGACGGAGTGCCGGGTGCTGGGTCCTGGCAGCAATCAACAGAGCATTTGTTGAAAGTGCTTCTTCCTGAGGATTGTCCTTCGGACGACACGCAATTGCAAAAAGGTCGTCGCGAAGCAGCGTACGAGTCACCAGCTCTCACGGACTCCATCACAGAATTTGATATATACGATGTTAAGTATGTTATTGGAGAGATTAAAAATAAAAAGGCCCCCGGCATAGATATGATAAATGGGGAAATTGTCCGGAAGAACGAGGACGTATTAAGCCAATATCTGCTTGACCTGTTCAATGGATGCCTGAGATTGGGATACTTTCCCACTCAATGGAAAACAGGGCTTGTAAAAGTTTTATATAAAGGATCAAACAAGCCCGTAAATGATGCAAAGTCGTATCGATTGATACAACTCCTGCCCGTTTTTGGGAAACTGCTGGAGAAACTGATTATAATGAGATTAAAAAGCTTTATCAGTTTCAGTCCCAACCAGTATGATTTTGTATCGGGAAGATCGACGACAGATGCCATCATAAAAATCCTTGAATTGGTGCGTGGCAGTGGGCACAAGTACGTTCTCACAGTATTCCTGGACATAGCTGGGGCCTTCGATAATGTCTGGTGGCCGACTGTTTTGGAGTCACTAAGAAGACGAGATTGTCCACCATGTCTTCTAAAACTAATACAAAGCTACCTTACCCAGAGGGTAGCGATGTTAGTGACTCAAGCCGGCGAGGTCTCACGACCAATAACTAAAGGTTGTCCGCAGGGCTCGGTGGTGGGTCCGTTCCTGTGGAACCTAGTGATGGAAGAGCTGTTAAAACAGACTGATAAACTGGATTATTGTGACTCGGTTGCATACGCTGATGACCTAGCAATAGTTGTCCATGGAGATTCTCGGAGGGAGATAGAGGAGCGTGCTTGCACAGCTGTGTCTCTAATAAAAAGATGGTGTCAAGGGGAAAAGCTGCAGATTTCGTTTGAGAAGTCGAAAGTGATGCTCATGAAAGGCAAGCTTCATCCCAGTCGTCCACCTTGGATCCGGGTGGACGAACAAAGAATAGCCCACGTAACCCAGTTCGAGTATCTGGGCGTGCTCCTGGATTGGAAGCTTTCTTTTAAGCCCCATATTCAGCGGGTCGCCTCTAGATGCCTAAACTTATACCAGGGGATCAAAAGAGTAGCCCGTGGAGAGTGGGGACTGAAGACTGGTGTGGCTCTGACCATCTACAGGGGCGTGATTGAGAATGTCGCAACGTACGCATCTGCCTGTTGGGCTGAAAAGCTGGACATGCAGTCGTACAGCGGCATTCTATTAAGAATGCAAAGAGCTATTTTATGCTCGGTGACTAGGGCCTATGCGACGGCGTCCACGGCCTCCTTACCGGTGGTCGCTGGAGTGTTGCCGCTCGATCTCCAAGCAGAGATGAGAGCCCTAAGATACAAACACCAAAAAAGGGGCATGATCGTCCTTGATGGTCGGGAGTTGTCTAGTCAGATGCCTCCTGCTCTCGTAAAGAAAACGATCCGAGAGTATGAGATAGGGAAGTGGCAAAGACGCTGGGATGAGGCAGAGACAGGAAGGACTACTTATGAGTTCTTTCCAAATCTGCATCACAGACTGTCGATGCGATGGCTGCGGCTATCCCAGACCGTTACACAATATTTCACGGGGCACGGGGAGTTCAATTCTAAGCTCTTCGACTGGGATTGAAAGATTCCCCAAATTGTGAATGCGGTCAGCGGGACACGGTGCATCACGTTCTCTTCCGGTGTCCTCTCCTCGACGAGGCTAGAATCCATATGGAATTCAAGCTGATAAGTAGGGGGAGGAACTGGCCGGGAGAATGTAAAGAGCTGGTAACGAATGCAAGGAACTTCGAAGACTTTGTCGAGTTCGCTCAAGAAGTCGCAGTGATAAGAAGGACTAGACGTATAAGTAGAGGTCCGCCTCCCCGTGGCAGGGACGGGAACTTATCTACTTAGTAGATAAGGCTAAGTGACCATAGGCACCGGTTTTGGCGCTATGCGCTTGGTACGGTGGCTAAGAGTGTGCGTAATAATAATAATAATAATCTCACCATCTCGCAGACGCATGGTGATTTCTAATATCTCTATGATCGGACAGCGTCTAGTCATCCATAATCTCCCAGCCGGACGTCCAGGACAAAAATTGCCTGGAAGCCGCAGTAATGTCTATCACTTCTTCCCTATACCTAATAATAAAGGTTGGTTTCTTACCTCTATTTAAAAGAAAAAGGTTTCTATTTACCAAAAACTCCGCCAGTGTCACCCCACGCCGGTTGGTATCGCTGCTTCCCCACAATGTGTTGTGCGAGTTGGCATCGAATCCGGACAGCAGCGGCAGGTTCTCCCTTTCGCACCACTCCACCAAACGCTCCACTGCTTGGCCTGTGGTGGCTCCTCTGAGTCGTAAAGTAGGTAGGCCGACGCCAAAACCAGCCTGTCTGTTACCTTTCCTATCCTAATCGAAACTGCCGTCAAATCTCTAGAACAAAACTCCCTTAGCATTGAACACTTCATATGCTTAGACGCCAGGACACAAGTCCTGGGCCTGTCTGCTCTACAATCATAAAATGTTCTCAACCCCATCCTGCCACGCCACCTCGGATGGTATAGGGCTCCTATATCAAACCTACCATCAAGGGTGTGCCCTTACGACCTCAGCAATCTCCGCCACAACTTGGTGTGTGTTGTACTGATAGACACAGAACATGGGCCGGCTACTTCCATCCGCTCTCCTCCTTGCCAGGCTGGCCTCGATTTCTCTCCTCCTTCATTTGGAAGGTGATCCGGGTCAACTCATAGTAGGGTCTCCACTCCTTTTCCTCCAGAATCCGGAGTGAATCGGGATCTATGAAGAAAACCATCCACATACCTTTATCCTTCTCAAAGGAGCTGAGGACTCTCCAAAGATCTGTACGCAGACCAGGATTTTGCCCCGCCAAGCGTTCCAGATACCTCTCCAAGGGACACCTCTTTCCTGGCACCCAGACGGATTCCCGAATCATCTTCGGGATTTCCTCTCCGTCCAACAAGACATAGTGGATTACGTCTCTGGGTGTCATAGCCTGCCTGGCTGTCCAAGCCCTAGTCCTCTCGTCGCCGCAAGTGATGAGGAACATGCCCTCACTCACCATGCCAGACTCCTCAAATTTTTGCCACTAGCCTTCGGCAGCGGTGCCCTTCCTGCTCCCAGTATCATTCAGAGCACTCACTAATTGTGCTCTGACGTGCTCCGTGTCGTCCTCGGTCATAACTTCACCATCCGCTATGACCATGGCGACCTGTGGCTTCTTAGCCTTCTCCACTTTCGGGCGTTTGGCCTCGGGGACGCTTTCTGGCGTCTCATCCGTACTCTTCTTCTTCTTCTTCTTTCTCTCTTTGCTGGACTCCCTCGTTTTGGTTTCACTCGGGTTCCGCCTTCCTGCGGTATTGAGAAGGTCAGCAGAAGCTCCTCAATACTCTTATTTAAACTCTCCAGGCCTCTCAAAGGAGAAGCCAGGAGGTTCCCGGCAATTTCCTGCCTCGAGCATGCGCCCCCACTAAAGTCACCTCTATCTTCTATATTACTGGAACAAATAGCCATGACTACCGGTGTGCCTTGTTCTTCAATAGCACCGGAGACCTTCGTGGAGATTTTAGCACCCTCATTTGCCAGGGACTGAGGGCCTTGGTTAATTTGTCCTTCCATAATTTGTTTGTTGAAAGGGGGGGAATAGTGTTAGTGAAATATGTATAAATGTGGTGTTGAACTGTATGTGTATGCTGTTTCCTCACCAGGTCCCTACAACTACAGGTACTTGGACGAATCTCCAGCGTGTAAGTCGCTCACCCACTTCCGCCCCTCGTCCTCCAGTGTCCAAATAGACTCTCTGAAGTGAAGACCTGTTTTCAGAGGCCCAGAAATGAGCCTCGTCAGGGCAGCGTAAGATCGCTGGTGTCTCTGTGATGTAGAGTGAGTGTAACTGTTACCACGGTGGATGCAGAGTAAATGTTATGTAGCCCCGTCATGGTGTCTGCCGCCAGAGCCCGATTGGCCGTGCAAAGCACGTTGTCCAGTCCCTGCGGCGTGGACGCTCGGGTTGGCTCCAACCCCACAACTGGAATCGCCTAAGCTTTCCACCAGTCACACGGTTGTTTAGGGACTTACGGAATGATATGCACTGCGCAGTTCTCGCTTTGCTCTGGTAGGCCACCACTGCAAATGCAGTAGCATTTTCTTTCTTTAATTTTCATAGTTGGAATGATAAAAAAAAACAAAAAAAAACTTATAATTAAAATTATCTTTGTAAACTCAATGTTCATCATTCTTACAAGAATTCACTAACTTATTTGCAGACTTTCTGAATGTGCATAGGAATATGAGCACTATAACGAAATTTAATTATAATATTTCTTAGACGAAATCGGACAGAAATATCAACATAAAAACGAAAAATCGCCATAATCCATCAAAACTGCTGATTCTAGGGCGGCCACCCAAACAAACTAAAGCTTAAGAAAATAATAATAATAATTTAGTTATGTCAATTTTGTTTTACATTGGTGAGGGGGGGGGATCACATAAAGTTGTTACAAACATTTCAAAATAAAATAGAAAGTTCAATAGATATAAGGATTCAAACATTTGGAAAAGCCATTAACCAATGCAATTTGCAAAAAGAATTTTCGGAATTTAATTAATCTAAATTGTAGACGTTATAGGTGAAAAGTGTGGAAATTGAAAAATAGAAACTAAAGGAAAAAAGTTGGGAAACTCTTGTAATGAAGAAAAAGTTAGAAGCTGGTAAAGTTTAATAATATACGAATTGAAAAGAAGGAAACAAAATTCGAAGATTACAATGAAACTGGAATAGCTACCATGAAAGGGAAATTGGTTATGAGATAAAAAGTAGTTGAAGTATGCTTTGAAAAAGATGAAAAAAAAAATAAGGCTGGTTACAAGATGGTAAAGAAAAATGAAATCGCTAGAGAACGTGTTATCGTTTGTTCAGAAAGAGTATAAGCTCAGCAGGTGAGAAAAAAAGGCTAGAATTTGCGATCACCTTGGGTATTGAGATAAAAAAAAAAAATATATAAATATAATAACTAGAAGGATTATAAGAATACTAAGATAAGAGCTGGGTTGGCAGACCAAAAAGGAAGTTAATCTGTTGGGACAAACAGAACGAATGAGAGGTATGATTTGGCCAAAAATTGATTATTTAGAGAATCATGTGTGTTTTACAAACATGGTTAGCTTTCAAATAAATTAATAGAAAAAGTAATAAATAAAAAAACAGAAAATAGAAAGATACTTCCATTTACTACTGTTACTTGGTAATAAGTGATTGTAAAGGAACTTTCGGGTTTACAATACGGTGTTGTTGTATAAGGATAAACACAGTAACATTATTAAGTTTGCTTAGTGAGTATTTTAATATTGTATGTAGTTTCTAATAAGTTAATAAATAGACGGAAATTGGTTGGTTTATACAACTTGGAAGTAATTTTATTAATACGACTAATTAGACCCATGACGTGTTGTGAACAAGAAGTGCTTTCACCTTAACAACCTATTATTTTTATTTAACTTGAATTTGATAATATTTATTTATTTGCATTTGTGATTTATTTAGAAATCATACAATTAAAATAAACCCATTTTTATTGGACATTAAAAAAATAATTCTTATGTCAAATCTAATTTATTTTAATGTTTCAAAATGTGGGAAACACAATTGGATCGAATATTCTGTAAACATAATACATTTTAGGTGACTGAAAGGCAAGAGGCAAAACAGAATATTCATTGTCTATGAACATGCTTTGTGTAAGCAGCCTTTGTTTCCTATTTTACCCTACACAGTGAGAGCGTGAAAGGGACTTCCAAAACAGGACAAATTGTTTCATAACGAATTAGGATGCGGGTATATATAATAAATGTGTATCCCATCCTAAGGCGATTTTAAGATAATAATATCCTTCAAAATACAAACATATTTTTTTTTTTAAATATTCAATGACGAAGATTACTGTTACATAAATAATAAGTCTGGTGTGAAATAACTCACACGACCTTCAATTTGAAATGTTCATTCATTTGCTCTAAAATAGCTAATTTTAGGTGGGTGGAATACGGTTGGATGGCACCCATGGAAGGTAGTCATTTAAATGTACTTGTAGTCCAGATAACCATAACCAATAACACTGAGAAAACTTAAATTATATTATTTATTATTCGGACAGTAGTGATAATACCAGCTTACCTAGTAAACTCATTCACCCTGAATTAATGAACACAAATGAATTTACGAAAAAAAAAATGTTGATAAACAGAAATGATTTCTCTTTAATCGTTTCTACGACATCTCATTCACTTGTAAATTTATTCAAGACAACATGATCCAAGATAAGTTGAAACCATTCGTTTACATTGTTGTCATGTTTTGCCATAAATTCCTCAACAAATTAAATATCTCTTACATCTAGTAAGAGGAAGTATTGTAATCGTGTCAAATTTTCGATATCGAGTTTTCATAATTCGTACTTATTCAACTTCGTATAATAGGATGATTAAAAATAAAAAATTTGTAATAAATTAACACGTGATTAAAGAAAAAATACTTCTTTTCCTATTTGTAAAGTTAGGTTTATTTAAATTATTTTAGAATAAAATTGTATTACCTAGCGAATAAACCGTGGTATCTTATGTAATGGCATTCGTTCTGGGGTTTTACATGCAAATTAAGTACTAAAATTCCTAGAACGTAGGAATTACATTACACAGAATGCTCTTAAATAATCTAGACGTTATTCTATTCGTAATTTATTTTATAATTTCATTAAAGTACTGCACATACACCCGGAGTTCTTAGAATCCGCTGACAATTGATACGATCTATAATAATTACCTTTCTCTGAAGGTTTTTTTTTTTGTTCTAATGCCTCGCGTCATAGTTAGCATTCCGTCTAGCAGCCCAATATATTTTTGCTCTTACTGAGAGGTCGTCATTATTTTGAATATTTAAATGAGCAAGGGCTTCGCATTCGAAGAGGTGATCTCCCAGTCATGTGCCGCCCCGGCCCCGCAGAGAACGCAATCCGGATTGTCGACTAACCCATTTCTATATAAATGTGCTTGTAGGTAGTCATGTCCGGTTATTAAACGGAAGCAGGCCATTGCTTCGCTTCGCTGCAGATTATTTGGCAGCACGCTATGAGGAGGATTGCTTTCCTTCTGACTGTATCTTATGCAATTTTGCCGTTTTTTTTTTTCAAACTTGCCCGGAGAAGCCGCTTAGCTATTTCAAATGAAATGGATCCCTCCGGCTGGGGCATACCTGCTACTGACTTGGCTAATCTGTCCGCTTCCTTGTATCCCTTTATGCCGCAATGGCTAGGGATCCATTGTAAAACTATTTCTACTCCCTTCTCGATTAGGTCGTTAATGATCTTACGACATTTTATAACGTCGTACGATTCGGTCACTCCCAGATAGTTAATACCTTTATCGATTTATTTGTTTCAGGGCTAAAAGAACCGCTCGCTCTAACCTTCCCATCGAAATTGGAGGCAACCTTTCCTACCGGTTCAGCCATGCCAAAAACTGAGGAATAGACTAAGACACGCCCGCGTTGGAGGCAGCAACCAATACTGATCCATCCGAATAAATATGGATTCAAATATTTTCGGGATACCTTTCAGCAATGATTTCTATGACTAGGGCCTTTAATTCGTAATCTGCAGTATCTCCTTTCTTCACATCTCTAATAAGGTGCAGCAACTCCTTGGGCGAGATATTTTTTGTCCGTCACTTCTAAATTTGGAAAAATCTGTCGTTCACTTTTTTTGGGACAACATACTTAGAAGATAACTCCTAAGGTAGATAAAAAAGTATTTTCAAGATTTTAACCTTTGAGGCGGTTGCCTATAATTGTCCCAGTATCTAATTCCACTACGCCTCTCTCTAAAGTGGATTCTAAAAAAAGAGATGATCTTTGAATTTGTTTTGATGATCAGGAAATTGATTCGAATTCAATTATTTGGTAAAAGATATATTTCTTTCTCTGGAGATTTGAATTTTGTAAAATTCTTTTATTTATGTGTGCGTTTTCCATTTATATCCCAGAAATGGAAAACGAAGGAAACTCAAACCACTGCATTAACACTGGGGTTTCGGAAGTACGGTTCCGTCAAACGGAAGTGCGACTTTACTGAAGGATGTTCCTCCCCTTTTTTTGCGATTTTCTTTAAACATCAAATACTGCCTACAATTATAAATACCCGTCATTTTATTGGAAACAATTTTTCCCAGAACATCGATATTTGAAGTGTTCTGGGAGAGCAGCAACGCTAAGCTTTCTCAAAAATGTCAATTGGATAAAATGTATGGTTGTACCAATTATATAATATTAAGCAGTGGCGCAGCGTGGACCTTGTTCCAAATTTAAAATTGTAAAGACTAAGCAACAATTATCATCCGAGAGTGTTGACTAGTGATATTGTTGCCTAATTGGTGAGTTACCACAAACTTTTCAATTGCTTATCAGCATCCTTGCCCGCAAGGCGTATCTGTTGCATGCACTTACTTGGGGATAGCGACCCACGGGTTACCATAGCTCAGAACCCATGCAATTCGTCAGAACAGTACACAGTACACTGTACACGTTACAGACAAGGGCAAAGAGAGTAAACAAACTAGGGTCACCGTCCCTAGTTAATTGGCCTAAGCCAAGGGAGAAGAAAGGGATTAGCTCAGTAATAGCACGCTGACTAGCAACGCGGAGATCCCGGGTTCGAATCCAGCATGCTGCCCTTAGATTTTCTCTTCCTAGGAGCCCCTACAACTCACTGTACTGGGAACACTGCTTGGAGGCCGGCAGCCCACTGAGAGGGCTCCGGGAGCACAGTAGATCTTTCAGGTCGCAGTACGATAATCTCCTACAACAATCTACATCTACATCAGTATCCTTGGTGATTAGGATGATAAGGAGATTAACTAGGAGCAGGATCCTCACTAACCACTTCCTTGTAATATTTCTGTGAAGGTATCTACTCGAGAAGAGATCAGTGATCTGCTGAGCATGGAGAAGCATATTGATCTAATAATACCTCGTGGATCTAGTGAGCTAGTAAGGAGCATACAAGAACAGAGCCAACATATTCCAGTACTAGGACATGCCGAAGGAATATGTCATGTTTATGTTGACAATGATTTTGATTCAGAAAAAGCTTTACGTATTAGTAAGTCCAATCTTTACTTAATTCCTTATTATTATTTATATAACTAAATTTTTACTATTTCCTTTAAAGAATTATTATAATATGTAAATTTAGGTTTTTTTATTTATTTATTTGTTACAATTTTCTAAAATAATAGCTTAGAATTGAGTAAGGAAAATGTCCAGATATCCATAGCACAAAAATGGAATAGAATGAAAGGTAACAACGCCAACCTTAATCGAAATGGCATATAGAAGGAAGCAAAATAAAAAGTAATATTCCCTAAAAAGTAGAGATATCATGAGATGGAAGTTACTTCTATAAATGTTTAAGGTCCTCTGGATTTGATATCGGTCTGACAGTGAAATTATTTATTTACAAGTAATTGATTTTGTTCTTAGAAATGGACCACTCTCACTTCATCTCACTTAACAATCAAAAAGTTTTCCATTTTTTGTCGACAATTTATTTTTTATTTGAATTTTATTCTCAGAAATGAATATTGAATATCTAATTAAAGAATATGATTACTCCTTTTCAGATAATTAATAAAAGTGCCCGGTGAACAGAATATTTTTATTAATAGTAAGAGTAATATTAGGTCAGGTTATATTTTTATATTACAATCATCCTTCTAAGCAGTATATTTTTATAAATCAATCAAAAACATAATTATTTAAATACCTAGTTGTTATATATGTATTTCTTTGTTCTATTAGTTATTAGGATTTTGCACCAACTTCTTTCAAAACTCCTTTTATACAGGGTTTCTTGAAGTTAAACTGGAACAATTGTTGTGGTAGTTGGTTCCGCCGAGCTGGAAAGCATCAGAGACATTTTCCGTGGTAGCCTGCTTTTTTTGTGGTCATCGACCGGTTTCGGGCGTTCGCCCATCTTCAGGATGCGTTTGTCAGACAGTGTGATAATAGAGACTTGCACAGAGCGAATTCAGTTTATACACTGACTGGTCTTTTTAATTGTATTTAAAACTAAACTCTTAATCTCTCAAGGAGGTATGGTAGCTGGGTGGGAAAGGACCACGCTCCCGCCAACAACAGAGTTTAAAAATTAGACCCCCACGTGTTGTTTCCATTTTAAGGAAAATTTGCCCCTTTAACAACCCAAACATATGTTCCATTCCCACCCAGCTACCATGACCATACCTCTCTTTGACCTAGATTAAGAGTTTAGTTTTAAATACAATTAAAAAGACCAAGGTCAGTGTATAAACTGAATTTGCTCTGTGCAAGTCTGTGTTATCTCACTGTTTGCATCCTGAAGATGGGCGAGCGCCCGAAATCAGTCGATGACCACAAAATGAAGCAGGCTACCACGGAAAATGTCTCTGATAAACTGGAATAGATTAAGAAGAGGAGTCCATAATCGTTGAGCCCAAAGAGATCGATTACTTATTTACCACTAGCTTATAGCATACAGCAAGACTGGTGCACATAAGCATAAGATGACTCCGCCAATAACTTTGCGTGGACTATTTATCGCTCAGTTGGAGAAATCTCTTACCAGCCCCACGCAATAACAGAGGACATGGAGGATGTCTCTCTGTTTTTCTCTCAGTTAAACAAAACCTCCAATGGTCCACTATTAGTCAAACCTGTGTGGCATATATATTTATATGAGCTTAAATGCCCGGTCAACAGATCCACCATAACCCTTAAAGCCTCGTGTTCCTGGTTGAGCAAGTCTGCCGTAAGTTTCTGCAGAGACTCCTTCGCTTGGTCTTTAGCCAAGGATAATCCGCCACCAGGGTTCAGATTTCCTGTAAATGGATGTTGTCCCTTAATTAGGACACTGCAGAAGAATCCTGGGCCCATGAAAGGTCTGTTTGCACTTCTCGGACCTGCCTGAACTCCATGCTCTGACACCCAGGACAAAGTGAGCTTATTAAAACTGCTCACCTTCGTAAATAGTCTTGAAGTTAACAAGTTTAACTTCATAGCATTTATTGATCGAAAAATGAAAATACATTGCATTTATTGATATTATTGAGGGAAGCCTAACATCAGGGCTTCCTCAGACCGTCTAAAATTGCTTTAAATAAAATTACAGTATATATGTAATATTGAATCCTCTTCTAAATTGATTACTACTTATTTTTCAAACAAAACTTCTTCTATAACCAAGTTCTAATCCGCATATTTGAAATTAGTGAATTTGTTAGATGTATCCTAGAAAAATACCAAACTTGGAGTAAAGTGGAAGAATGAAAACGTTTTATAATTTTCCTTAATTTTTTTTTTCAGTTCGTGATTCGAAATGCGATTATCCTGCCGCATGTAATGCAATGGAAACTCTTCTACTTCATGAGGATCATTTAAATAATGGATTTTTCGTTGAAGTTTGTAACATGCTTAGGAAAGAAAACGTAAGTGAGATTTTTTATAATTGGACTGGTTGATAAATGTGGAAGGCTAATATCGCTGTTTAATAGAGGTTGTAATTTTGTGTCTAAATACATAGCTTCTGCTATGATGTATCCATCAGCCCAAGAAGGGCATATCCTCAATAATAAAGTCTTCCTAACCCCGTCTTATGCAGCCTGACCTGCGCCTTCTAACCACTCTTTTAGTCAACCAATTCGCGTATCTTAGTAACCTTGAGAAATAATCCATTTTCTCAGAAATCATTAATGTTATAGGTAATACTATATTCTGGGCCGAATTTATGTTCCAAGTTAACATTTGGGCCACCACCAGCTAAATCACTTAGATCTGAATATGGTGCATTAGAGTGTGCCATTGAAGTTGTCAGGAACATACAAGAAGCTATTGATCACATTGCCAAATATGGAAGTGGACATACTGATGTCATTGTCACAGAGAATAGTAAGTAACTCTAAGTAATTTATGTTATTATTATTTATTATATATATATATATCAGTTGTAATTTTTTTTAACATTCAAATACATAAATAATTTGAAATAGTAATTGATTAAAAATCTTAAGGCAACATTATTACTATGAATTGCTGACGCCCCTAATTAAAGCAATTTTGCCACTTTATATCTTGCAGCCCAGTATAATTTAAGTCAAGTGATAATTTAGGAGTAAAAAATGTGTAAGAGTCCTCACTTGTTGGTCTAGTGGCTAGCGCACTCGCCTTTCGTGCGAGAATTCAAGGTTCGATTCCCGTGAGGGCAAAGTCGATGTTGACCCAGTATCGTGATAAAAAGTGGGTAGCGCCCTAGGTAGCAAAGGCCAGAAAAAGTCGTGGGAACTGCAGCGTGCTTACCACAAGCCCCCCTGAGCAAATCGCCGTCTGGCAAGCCTTGGCCCTTCATTGGTTATACCGCCATAGAAAAAAAAAAACGTGTAAAAGTTCAATCATGTTACCATCTCGGTCGCAGAGCAGAAATACTGCAAATAATGCCGAGCAGATGTGGCTGCAAATAATCGTAGCCTTTCATCCTAAGGTTATCTATTAAGCATTGTGCCGTTCTTTAGCCATAAACTTTAAATTTAACAGGCGATTTGCAGCATGAAGGAGGAATGTTGCGGCATTTGCAACCTCTTTATTCGCTTCCATATCGCATTACATAGGCACCCATTGCAGGTCTAACTTAGAATCCTTGATCATAACCTTATCAATTTAGCGCTCTCATTGAAGAACAATGCTTAGAAAAGCGGCAAAGTCGTAGGGGGCTTCGATAACGGCTTGGATGTACCTAAGATGACTATGTGTCAATAGTTAAGCTGAAACTTCACTTTTGAAATTTGGCGCCACAACTTCAACTGGCTCGGCGATCAGGTATTCGTTATTTTGTAATCGTTTACTCGGTTTTCATTTAATAAAACTTTAAACCTTAAAATATTTCCATTCAACTACCACTCAAAAAGCAAACGAAAGAATAAGCTCTAGTGTTTATTTTGGTTAGGAGATTCGCCAATTCAGTGAAAAAAAAAACCACATATTCAATGTATTAGGTCGGTCTTTTTCTTCTAGTTTCAAATAAACTTACCGCGATACTGCTTGGTCGCTTGATGAGACGTAATTTTGAAGTATCTAACTCATCATACCGATACCTAATCCACTTGCTCAAGTAAAATGAACAGATTATTATGGAAAAAAATCTGTTCTCCATCTTCCAATGGGCTCTCTGGTAAACGATCTTGTTGGGTACGGTGTAGGTTAGATGGGGCTGTTAGCCTATCTCTAAGTGAAGAGACCTTGAAATCAAAACAAACTCCTCTGAATTTGGATTTGGATGGCGGTCTAGCAACCACCCTGTCAACATATACGTACATATATACTTTAAATTCCCCCAAAAATTTTTTAGTAACTTTTTAATACCATATCAATACCTAAGCTCGCTCTTAATGAAGAATACAGCAGATTGGATAATTGTGAGCTCTTTTTCGGTGAATATCTACATATTAGAAATTTGCTCAAAAATCATTTCTGTGAGTTTGAAAGCTGTTTAGTACACCCAAGATTACATTTAAGTTCCCAGTTTGATGGCTACAGTATTGAATACCATAAGGATCTCCTTCTTATGGAGCCTTTTTGCCAAATGAAATTTTCCTGGGCTTTCTCTTTATTTACGAATTCTTAACTAATAAAATCTGTTTTATTTATTATAATACTTAGTTAATAAAAGCGTAGTAAATTTATTTCTTTAACAAAGTTAGATTTTTCTCTCTTCTGTAAAATTGTATTTATTTTGGACTTTCTTGATTGTCTTCCATCTACTTAGTAGAGACACGTCACGCAATCTATCAATTGCACTAAACCTTTCCACTCAAGTAAAGTGGATTTAAATCCAACCACTTGCAATTGCTGTTCCAGCAGTAATGGTAGACTTCACGTAAAACCGAAACTAATTCCACCTTTAAAACTAATCAGTAAATAAGAGATTATCTGCACTTTGAATAAAATAAAAATAATCAAATTAGTAACATTATTTGAAGTTGTCTTCATTCAATGTTTTTAAATTAAAAATGGTGCAGATTATTGATGTATTTTTCTTTAAACCTTCTAAATCAAAATCTTACAAAGTTATAATTATATCAGCAGTGGCTAATGCTTAGGTTGCACCGTTACAATTTATTTGTAATTTTGTAATATCAACATTAGTCCATAAACAATTATGAGTTTAATGTACTTCGTTAACATAGAATACAATTAGGTAAAAAAGGGGTAATTATCACAATGGCCCACAATCATCGAATCCAAATGGATCTATCCCGTGAAATTCTCCGGTAGGTAAACTTATGTTAACCTCACAACATGCACGAATGTCTGTACTGACCAAAGACCCCGTAGCCGGTTGAGATGCGCTTCCGTATAGCAAGTTGCTGGGGGCGATTCATCGCTCTGTTGGAAGAATCTCCACTCTTTCTATGGTGGTCTTTTTCTCAGTCAAGCAAATCCTGCAATGACTACTTTTGGTCAGGACCAAATAAGATCATATACTTCCTGAGTCCTTAGTGAGCGGTCAACAGAACCACCATAATCCTTATGGCTACGCGGCACTGATTCTGAACAGATCTTGAAAAAGTCTGCCGTAAACTTCTGCTAGCGTTCTATATGAACTATGGCGCTTGCCTTTGACTAGTCGTATTACTTCCTCAGACTTCTTGATTTGCTACGAACCCAGGACTTAAAAATTGATTTCATCAACCTCATTAAAGCATCTTATTCGGAAACTAATTACTGTATCGCACTATCATAAAAATTTAAATCGAAGAAAATAACATTGGGGTGAGTCATAAAAATGTGACCGATTTTGTTTATTTGCATTTTATCCTCTAGAAAGGAGCGTTTATATTTTGTTGAACTTTGGCATATTCTTATTTTGCATAAACAAATAGAGAATGAATTTATAAACAAAGTTACCCTGGATCGCTTTTAGTTTTTTCGTAGCTTTTTTTTTTTAACCAAGATGACGTTAAAATTTGAAATATTAGTAATATTACGCCATTTGTGGAAAAGAAAGTTTTCAGCCGCCGAAATTACTCGTTTAGTGCGGGAATTTGAAGAGGAGGATGCTCTTTCTGAACGGACAATTTGTAGGTGGTTTCAGAAATTTAATACCGGTGACATTATAGCCAGTTCGGGGTGAAAAACATCATTCGATGAAGTAGCTCTGCGGGGACCCGACCCGACCAAAAGTACTCGGGAGTTGGCAGCAGAACTCGAAGTATCCCAATCCACCATAAATCGTGGGCTGCATAAGCTGGGGAAAGTGTATCGTTCAACTAAAGTGGTTCCCAATGAATCGACCGCTGAACAAGCTCAGTGGCATGTAGAAATTTGTCAAAATCTTTTGGAAAATCCAAAATGACCATCGGTTCATCAAAAGGATTGTCACTTGCGATGAAAAATGGATATACTGGAGAAACCCTATGACCAAGAAACAATGGTTACACTGCAAACAGCCTGCTCTACCTGTCGCTAAACATGGTCAATTCGAAAAAAAAACAATGCTTTCTGTTTTTTTGGAATTATGAAGGCGTAATTCATTATGAGTTCATTCCCTAAGGTCAGTCTATTGATTCGGAAGTTTATAAAGTTCTATTCCAACAAGATATCGCTCGACATCCTAGCAACGACTAGTACCTTCCGATTACCATCTGTTCCGGGTCATCGGCGCATTATCATCAAGTAAAAACCTTTAATTCTCTGGACGAGGTTCAAAATGGAGTTGCGGAATTCTTCCGTTCAAAAACCCAAAGAATGATATTGCGAAGGAATTCGGCAGCTAGCCTCGAGATGGAAACAAATCATTGATCACAACGGTGTTATACTTTGAATATTAAAATAAATTGTTAAATAAAATAAAAATTGTTTTTAAAATTGCAAGAAAAACGGTCATTTTTTTTTATGACTCACCCATATAAAATTGAAGTAGATGGTTGCTGTACAATAAATTACAAAACTCATTTTTTTTTATGAAGTTCACATTGATGTAAGTACTGAGTAATTTTGTTAATTAATTGGGTCAGTGGTTGTATTTGATTAAGTCCAATTTGGTTATGATAACTTGAATGAAAACTTGATGAAATTGTAAGATAAGTAATTTCTAAACTTAGTTAAACAATTCTTCTTTTGTTAATGAATTTTTAAATCTATTTTGAACGTATCGAACACAACTCAACGTCATTTTTACTTTATGTTACACCTGGTTTCCGGAAATGAAAATAAGAAATCCAATTAATTAAACAAATTTCTTTTACTGCAATTAACATAATTAAAACTGACAAATTCAAACTTGGAATATTGTAAAAGTTGGCTTCAATACAATATCCGTCTTATAAATTTCCAGAAAATATGGTGAAATATACTCACATAACTTTCTCTTACTCCAGTTTTCAAAATTGTAATTGATAAATGTTATAGTTAGTATACCAAATTTAAATTCGTCTATGTTTTGATGGAGAAAATCGTGAAAACTGAAAAACAACTGTTCAGTAAAAACGCACATCCGGTTTACTAGTTTTCTTAAAACTCGGAATTTTGGCAATCTATTTATTTCTAATTAATTTTGTTTGGATGGTAGATTTGTATAAACTACGATAGCACATTAGTGAAAAACATAACCCCCACCCCTCTCCTAAAAGTGCCCTTAAATGACTTTACCAGAAGAAATGTCACAAATGTTTAAAGAAAATAGAGTCATTTTTGAGAAAATACCAGAAAACTGAAAAATACTTCCTCGGAAAAAAAAAAAACGAACTTCCGGTCGGCTGAATTTTTTCAAACTCTGAATTCCAACAACATATTTAATACTAATTAATATCGTTTAGATGATAGAACTGTGTAATAAAATGAAATTGCACTTTAGAGAAAACTTAACCCTCCCTCACACCCAAAAGTGCCCTTAAATGAATTTCCCCAGAGAAATGTTTCAAATAAAAGTTGTATCTCTTTCTGTGTGTAGTGGGTATACAAAGTTTGAAGAAAATCGCGAAGAAAAAAAAAAAACTACTAGTAAAGTGGTACTTCCGGTTGAGGAATTTTGACAGATTACGTACTATCACATCCCATGGTGGTACCTAAACGGAATATCAAGTTTCAACTTTCTACGGTTTCTCGTTTTTGAGCTATGCTTTTCACATACATATACAGGGTGACCAGAGTTATATGCTCCACCCACTTTTTTTTTAAACGGCGGCAAATTTCGAAAAAATAGAAAACACGTATTTAATCATTTTTAGTCTAGTTTATTTTCAGTGATTGATCCATTTTTTTATACCCCAATATCCCGAGATACAGCATCCAACTTTTTTTTTTCAAATGGAACATTATATTTTTTTTTGCATATTTTTATAGTAATTGAGCCTCTAAAAAAAAAAAAAAAAAATTAAAATCGGTTAGGTTTTTCAAAAGTTATGGCAATTTAAAATATGAAAAACAAATTTCAGTTTATTGTCAAAATTACCTTATTTTTTCTTTAAGAAGCTCTTCAAACTGGGCACCATCAACGGATAAGCAAGCCAAAAGCTCTGGACTCCCACGCTCTGTTTGTAGCAGCACTTAGGTGGCAAAGTCAACATCTAGGCAGGCTAGAGTTATTCGACTGAAGGCACGGGATTAAGGTTACTGTACACTTTATTTTTTAGATATCCCCACAAAAAATAGTCCATTGGGGTTAAGTCCGGAGGTCGAGGTGGCCATTGGATCGGACCATGAGTTCCTAACCACTTTTCGTGGAAATTTCTGTCCAGGTAACGTCGAACAACGCTCGCATTATGTGCCGGGCAACCATCTTGTTGAAAATACATATCTAACCGACGTTTTAGAGGAACATCTTCAAGCAAAACTGGCAAAATGTCTCTTAAAAAAGTTAGATACCTTTCACCAGTTAAGTTCCCTCTGTAGAAGTATGGCCGATTAGTTGGTTTCCTAAAACTCCACACCAAACGTTTGTAGAAAAAACAACCTGATGGCGTGTGGCGAAGGTAACTTGTGGATTTTCTTCTGCCCATATTCTAAAGGTTCCAACGATTAAGAAGGCCATTATTGTTGGTAAACTTTGATTCATCAGTCCATAAAATTGTGCATTTTTTGTCCATTTTTTGTGGGGATATCTAAAAAATAAGGTGTACAGTAACCTTAATCCCGTGGCTTCAGTCGAAGATCTGGAACGTCGAATAACTCTAGCCTGCCTAGATGTTGACTTTGCCACCTAAGTGCTGCTACAAAACAGAGCGTGGGAGTCCAGAGCTTTGGCTTGCCTATCCGTTGATGGTGCCCAGTTTGAAGAGCTTCTTTAAAGAAAACATAAGAGAAAGTAATAAGGTAATTTTGACATTAAACTGAAATTTGCTTTTCATATTTTAAATTACCATAACTTTTGAAAAACCTAACCGATTTTAATTTTTTTTTTTATATTTTTTTAGAGGCTCAAGTACTATAAAAATATGCAAAAAAAAATATAATGTTCCATTTGAAAAAAAAAAGTTGGATGCTGTATCTCGGGATATTGGGGTATAAAAAAATGGATCAATCACTGAAAATAAACTAGACTAAAAATGATTAAATAAGTGTTTTCTATTTTTTCGAAATTTCCAGCCGTTTAAAAAAAAAGTGGGTGGAGCATATAACTCTGGTCACCCTATATATACACACACACACACACACACCATTTGCTAAAACTACTTTTTTGGACTCAGAGGGTGAAAACTTGATAGCGAAAATTTGACACGATTACAATACTTCCGATTACTCTTAGGAGTAAGAGAAAGTAAAAATATTTATAGCGAATGGTCTGATCGTGTCTCCCCCATGTTTCTGGCACAAGGTACAAGAATTGGATGTGGACCCTGTTCTTTCCAAGCCAGTATTATGATTATAAGTGAAGTATCCGAAAAAAATCAATCATCTACACTAAAACCACAGCATATCCTAGAATAAAGAAAAGACTATGGAGGGAGAAATTTAATTACAATGCCTCATTAATGTAAAAGCATTTGCTTGGCTCTTTGAAATTTTGGAATTTATTATAAGCTTTTAATAAACTGTTTAAAGATTTATTTAATTCATTTTTTTTATTTTCATAATTAAAAAGTTGTAGCCATTTTTAATTAATTAGTTCTATAATTTAAAACTTTTCATTAATTTCAATTTTTACAGGAGAGAGGGCTGTAGTATTTCAGAGAGATGTGGATTCTGCTTGTGTATTCCACAATGTAAGCTCTCGTTTTGCTGATGGTTACAGATTTGGTTTGGGTAAGTCTTGCATAATTTTACATTAATTCACTTTTTATGTTAATTTTTTTTTTTTTCTTAACTTTCTTCTAACATTCATTCAGTAGGTATTTACTTTTCTTTTTACAATTTTAACATTTTGTTTTAATATATACAAGAGGCCATGTTTTTATTTAATAATGTCCGGTGGAATTGTTTGAGGGTTCGCTTCATTATGAATCTTTTATTTTTAGTTAGGTTTGTTCTTTTAACTAATTCTGTGTTTTGTACGAATGAAAAGAGCAGGTTCATTTGCATAATAAACATAAAAAGTAAGTGTATAATACTTATAATGCAACATAAAATAAGTGGCTTCAAATTATAGAAGACCGACCGTACATCCCATCTCAGGAAGTCGTTGGCACAACCCAAGTCAATAAAGACGAAATTGTAAAAATTTTGTGCCAGCCGGACACTCCATGATGGTGAATGGACCACTGTTTTCCAAGCTGCTTTATTTAATGGAATTTTCTGGAGAATTTTGGAGAACGCTGGGCCAGCTCAGGCATAGCGAGAGACATAACCACACAGGAGCTCGCGCTCCGACTATAAACAACAAAAGTAGAAAAGAAATTGACAAGATTATAATGAGTACTTTATGAGTTACTTGGGGAGTAGCGACCCCAGTTACTCCTTGCACTTCGTCAGAACAGTACACAACTCTACACTTTACAGACAAAGACAAACACAGTACACAAACTAGGGTTTCCGTCCCTAGTTGATTGGTGAAAGCCAAGGGAGAAGGAAGGGATTAGCTCAGTGTTAGCGCGCTGGACTAGCTACGCGGAGGTCCCGGGTTCCAATCCAGAATGCTGCCCTTATTATTTATTATTATTCAAGGAAGAGGAGGGCAAATCCCTACGCTATCCAAAGCCTCCCTGGGCCCTTATAGCTACCCTAAGGAATAACAACTACTGGGTCTGGAACAAAAGTCCAGGCCCAGGTTTTATCCATCTAAGTTTTACCACAGACCGAACAAATCGGACCAAAACTTTAAAAGCACATAGCTTAAGATCCTCTACCGATATCCTATTGTGGCCGAAGATCCTAAACCTAATCTCCTCACAGCCCAAACAATCCGCATTAGATGCATGGGTGTTTCCTCCTCCGTCTCACAAACTCTACAAAAGGGGTCAGGCATGAGTCCCATTGTATATAGGTGTCCCTTAAGCCACAGTGCCCAGTGAGGAAGCTAACCAGATGCCTGAGAGAGGTCCGTGAAAGGCATCGGACCCCGCTACTCAAAACTCCCCAATGAGCATCTTAGACTGCCGACAACCCACTACACTCATCCATAAGGATGAATGCTGTGAGGTCATCCACGTCTGGAAGCCGGACAAACATGTGCCCGAAGACAAACCAACAGCAGGCTCGGGACCAATGAAAAGGAGAGAAGCGCCTAATTAGGCAAACCTATCCACCTCCTCATTCTCAAAGATTCCCATATGACCTTGAACCCAGACCTTCCTTCAGTGAAGAAAGATCTTCCAGTCTTTTAGAACACTCCAACACTAATCTGGAAGTGAAGACACATGAGCTAAGCGCCTTCAACGCAGCATGCTGCCCTTAGATTTTTCTCTTCCTAGGAGCCTCTACAACTCATTGACCGGTGATGGATAATGTTTTCCATAGCTAGAGAACACTGCTTGAAGGCCGGCTGTGCATTGGAGAAGTCTCCAGGAGGGCACAATAGATATTTCAGGTCGCAGTGCGATAATCCCCTACAACAATCTACAATCTTCTTATTTTAAGAAACCCTAGCACATATTTAACAGCCTAATTCAAGATGTTTTACTTATATATATATATATAATATCCTCTACCGATAAAATCGTATATATATCGTATATATATACATATATATACGAGTATATATATGATTTCTTGTGTGCCATGGTGCATTCATCCCATATTATAAGCTGACATGATCTTAGTACTTTTCCCATCCCAGAATATTTGCTAATATTACATGTTGGAGTTTCAATTACCTGCATATTTAATGGCAATTTCAATGCTGAATGTGCTGTTCGACCACCGTCCAAAAGAGTTGCTGCAATACCAGATGATGCAATAGCAAATGCAATATTATTTTGTGATCTTAAAGTTGCCAGAATAATTGAAATAAGAAAAGTTTTGCCAGTGCCTCCAGGTGCATCTAAGAAATACAAACCGCAACTCTTGTTAGATATTGCATGTATAATTGTGTCATATGCTGTTCGTTGATCTAATACCAATTTCGGCAGATTAATTCGAACAAATGTTTGTAATTCATTAACATCGAAGTGCGTTTCTCGTTGCATATCACGATCGAAAATGTCATTACCAGATCTATTTGGAGCAATCATTCCCAATTCTGTCAGTGATGTGTTGGCTATTGTCAAACATACATCCTCAATTAAAATCAATGCTTCATTGTATATATTTGATGTAAACTGAATGTTGGGATTAGCATTTATTCTACGCATGCGATGTAAAATGTCTTCACTCATATAGTCTTTATATTTTTCCCAAAGATCCTTTGGATTAGCCGGGAAACATGTAGTTAGTATGTTGGAAAATAGTGTACGTATCTGCTGTGGTTGAGCAGTATTAGAAGCATCAGCGAGTGAAATATGCCAATGACCATCGCTTACTAAGAGATATGTCTGTCAAGCCTCAAGAAATGTAGCACACACATGGCCATTGACTGTTTTTAATTCTTGGAAAGATGTTTGGTCCACGAACATTGATCAATAATAATCTTAGGTAAAAACATTCTGCGTTATTTGGATGTACAGTATACAGACGACCCAATGCATCTGTGGAATATAAATTTAGGTGTCCTTGTACTGCTCTACCTTGTTTACGACGCTGAAATTTTCTTGTTGATGTATTCCACGTAAAATAAGTTGGTACTTCAGAGTACAGTAGTGTCCTTGCAAAGGTATCATTTCTACATAATGTGAATTTCCATGGTTACACTTTTAACAAATATTACTAATTAAATGTTATTTTGATATTTTTGGGAGATTTTTGTTCGGAAGCACCTAGAACTCTGATTTTAAAAAAAATTTGCAAAAACCTTCCCGGGGATATACCTAATAATTTCCCAAATTTTCACGGCGATTGGATGTATAGTTTTTGAATCTATCGAGTGCAGACGGAGAGACAGACACACATTCATTTTTATATATTTATAAAGATATATATATATCAAAATTAATAAATATTAATTATACAGTGAATATATACAGCGAAATTAATAAATATTTAAATGATTAATATGAACTATATATATAGATATATATATATAGAAATTTTATATAAGATGTTTATATATATATAGTTCATATTAAATCATTTAAATATTTATTAATTTCGCTGTATTAAATTAAATTGTACGGAAATGTTTTGATAATTTAATGTAAACATGGATAAAAGAAATTAAATAATGCCTGACGCGGTTAAGACATCTTCTTCTTTTGTTCTATTAGTGATGAACAAGCGAACATCGATTTCAATGAGGTATCTTATAAAATATTAATCAGTTACTTTTTGTCCTGTGTGATAGGGGAATGGTGAATGAAGAGAGAAGTGCTTGACAGAAAGGATATTTGATTCAATTGATTTTGTTCCATATCTTTTGTAAAGTATTTGTTAAAGAGAATAGATTTGTGGCGCTGCGCTTTGTGCGGAAGCCCGCGACGTACAGTCTGACAACCACTGAATCTGGAGGATGCCAATAATCATTCATGGTCTGGTCATTCAATAAGTAACGAGACAAATCGCGATAGCTCAAAAATGATTTATTTAATCAATACAAAGCTTTGGCTACTTTTCAACATAGTCCCTAGCAACATTTATACACTTGCCCCATCGTTCTTCTAATTTGTGTGTGCCTCTGGCATAAAATTCTTTGGGTTGATCTCGAAGCCACTTTTGCACCTGATTTTTACTTCTTCATTGGATTGAGAATGCTTCCAAACAAATGGAAGTCCGATGGGACGAGGCTGGGGCAGGGGGGATGTGGAAGATCTCCTACCCCACTGTTTGAAGTGTTTCTTGAGTTAAATGTGCCGTGTATGGGCGCGCGTTGTCATGAAGCAAAATCACTCCTTTAGTCAAGAGTCCAATCCATAAGAATCCATGAATTCAGCTATCAGTTCAATAGTAATACGCCTGTTGTCCTGAATTAACGCGTTAATGCGAGATTCGAGGGAGGAAGTTGCAACGTGAACCGGTCATCCACTTCGTGGCTCGTCACAGACACTTACACGGCCACTTTTAAACTATTCTACCGATTTCAAAACATTCGAACGCTTCAAACAATTATTCCCGTACACTTCCAATATTCTTTCGTGGATTTCACTATCTTTAATACCTTCTGGAACTAAAAATCTAATCACTAAGCGTTGTTCTTCCGGGGTGCAATGCTCGAGCGAAATCGCCACTGTTAACTGAATACATCTGAGGTTATGCTTACCAAATACTCTCGAACAGCTGATGAGAAACTAAATACAAGGTTGCCAACTTGACGCACTGAAACTATTGTATTGATTAAACAAACTATATCTGAGCTACAACGATTTGTCTCGTTACTTATTGAATGACCCTCGTACTGCAAGGGCAAAAGTGATTAAATAAAAAAAATTAATGATAAAATATGGTTTTAAATAAAGCATGAAGCGAAATAATGATGACAATCTCTTGAAAGGTAGTTGCATTTAAGCAACCAACTTTGCTGCATGAACCTTTCGGGTAAGATTTCCAATAATGCTATAGGCTAAGTACATAAGCGAAACGAACGTTTACAAGTGGTACTTAGAACAATGGGTTTTAGCCACATTAGAACAAATGGGATTGAGATTAACATTATTTCATACAATAAAATAAAATTTGGGAAAAAATATATATATATTTTTTTTTTTAATTTAAGGCGTGGTCATTGGCTCCCGGAGCCTTCTAGTGCACTGCCGGCCTCCGGATAGTGTTCTCTCATTACACACAACACTGTCTATCACCAGACAGTGAGCTGTAGAGGTTCCTAGGAAGAAAAAAATCTATGGGTAGCACAGCTGGACTCGAACCTGGGTCCTCCGCGTGGGAGTCCAGTACGCTAACCACTTAGCTATTCCCTTCCCTGGGAAAAAAATATTAGAAAAAAGAAAAAGAGTTTGTTTAAAAAGTGTATAACATTCTTAAGTAGCCTAAAAGCGAAGTTAAAACTGAATAGTGAAAATAACCTTTCGCTACGAAAATATAATCCACACTTTCTAATTATAGTACTGATAAAAAAAGAAAGAATTTTCAACCTATTCCTTGGCTGTTTTACAGCATCTCCATATGTTTCAAAAGGCCTAAAAAGATATTGCTGAACATTAGCGCTAATATTTGTTGGTATAACATCAGTTTAATGAAAAAAATCTGGTGTGAAACACTCACACAACTTTCTCTTACTCCAGTTCTCAAAATTATAATTGACAAATTTTATAGGTTGTGTACCACATTTAATGAAATTCGTCGAAAACTGAAAAAACTGTCCGCAGTAAAAGCGCACTTCCGGTTTACTAATTTTCTTGAAACTCGGAAATTTGGCCATCTATTTATTTCTAATTAATTTTGTTTAGATGTAAGAATTGTATAATCAACTATAATGGCACATTAGAGAAAAACATAACCTCCACCCCTCCTCCAGAACTGCCCTTAAATGAATTTTCCCAAAGAAATGTTTTAAATAAAAGTTATACATCTTTGTATGTTTAGTTTATATAAGTTGTTTTAAGAAAGTCGTCGGAGCCATTTTTGAGAAAATCGCGAAAAAGTGAAAAAAATCATTTACTAAAGTGGTAAATTAAACGCACTTCCGGTTTTCCGATTTTTTTTCAAACTCGGAATTTCAACTACATATTTAATTTTAATTAACATTATTTAGATGACAGAATTATCTATTAAACTCAAATAGCACATTAGATGAAAACCTAACCCCACCCTTCCGCCATAAGTGCCCTTAAATGAATTTTCCCAGAGAAATTTTTTAAATAAAAGTTGTAGCTGTTAGTTTGTGTAGTTGATATACCAAGTTTGAAGAAAATCCTTGGAGGCACTTCTGAGAAAATCGCAAAAACGTAAAAAAAACAACTAGTAAAGTGGTACTTCCGGTTGAGGAATTTTCACAGATGACCCACTGTCAGATCCCATGGTGATACCTAAACGGAATATCAAGTTTGAACTTTCTACGATTTTTCATTTTTGAGCTATGGTGTTCACATACATACATACATACAAACACACACACACACACACACACAACACACACACACAACACATACACACACAGACAGACCATTTGCTAAAAACCACTTTTTTGGACTCAGGGGACCTCAAAACGGATATTTCCGGTGAAAACTCAATATCGAAAATTTGACACGATTACAATACTTCCTCTTACTAGGAGTAAGAGAAAGTAAAAATAGCTAGAGTTTGCTGTCGCTGCTATAGTCATTATTTTATCAAAAAATTATTTATTAATTTCTTCTTTTTTTTTTAAATTAAAATGATAATATAACGCTCTGATTTTTTTCATTATAAAATATAAAGAAATAACCCGAAATTATTTCACTGTAACAGATGTTCATCAGTTAATAATAAGTTGGGAGGTCCTTAAACAGCAACTCTCATATCTGTTATAATAATTATTATTATTATGAAAATGAAGGTCATTAAAAATGAAGAACAATACCGATGAAAGAAGGGTAATTAATTAAAATTACAAAAAAAAAATACGAAAAGAAAAAATCGTACAGTCTATAGCAAATTTTAAAAAAAAAAAAAATTATTTTTATTTATATTTTACATCTCATTTTTAAGAATACAATTTCATTTTGTGAGTGTGCAGCAAGTTCGGTTTTTATTATAAGTAATTATCAGCTATGATGGTTTACTATTTTTGATGGTACACTTTTACAAATTATTTAAAAATAATTCCCTTCGGTGAGTAAAATAAATATCCCCCAATTTAGTCAGTTGCTACATAATACAAAGCCAAAGATGTTCAATAATGAGAATAGAGACAGAAGAACCCAATATAGCATGAAAACCTTTGATAACTATATAAGTGTAATGGAATCAAGCCATGACAAATCAGCCACACAAAAACTGAATACAGTAGTATAAGTACCAGCCGCAATAAGTTCTACCATTGACCCTCCAAGTGTACTTTAATAATGCATCATCTTCTCTGTCATGCCAGTACTACAATATACTGGAAAATAAACTTCAACTTGCACAGTCAGTGACTTTTTTCTTACCAAGCGGTTAAGAGAAACTAGGCTAAAAATGGTGATTAATGGTGTTTAAGAAGTTGCCAAGTAAACATTGAAAAATTTCAAGTTCAATATTGAAGAGTTCATCAAAGTAGTAACCCTAACTTAATTCTTACACTGTTAGAACAAGTATTATATGGCTCTTCAAAAGATTCGCATCAACCACTGCTGTCATTCTAAACCATAAGACTAAATGTTTTTTGTGTTTGTTACGACCGCTGTATTCAATGTTGTAAATTGGATGATGAGGTTCGGTCAAAACAAAAGAACTCTTTTTAAATTTCTACCGACGTTTCGGCAAATTTATTGCCTTGTTTAGGGTAAAAATTTCTAATTAGAATTACTTACAAACTGTAGTTTAACCAGTGACATACCATCACCTAGTGACACATAGTTGGTGATGGTGTGACACAGGTTAAACTACAGTTTGTAAGTAATTCTAACTAGAAATTTTTACCCTGAAGAAGGCAATAAATTTGCCGAAACATAGGTAGAAATTTAAAAAGAATAATTTTGTATGACCGAATCTCAACATCCAATTTACAACATAAGGCTATAATTTCATCACTCTTAACTCAATCACTCTATCATCTCTTACACTTCTTTTCAAAGTTCGTTAAAATTAATGGGTTTTGTGTCTTAATCATCATTCTCATCCAAATACTACTAAAATTACTTATGTTTCTCTTGTCAAAAAACGAAATTCCTTACCGATGAATTAAAAAAAAAAATCGTTAAAGTTAGAGCAAGGTGGACCCAAAAATATGAATTCAAATGTTAGATTAATCTTAGATACTACAATCCATTGTTACAAATTTCTTAGGCCGAACTTAAAGGTAGCGTAAAATCGTTAATCTATTAGTTGAGACGCTAATTTTTTTTCCGACCATCGCTATTAGAATGGATGGATAATTTGGTAACTTCGGTGAAAAATCATCTTTTTCCAATTAATTTACTGGCCATTCAATTTGCTTTTCAAAATTTAAGATTTTGTTTAAAACTATGGAAACTGCTACTTATTGCTAGATAAGCTTTAGGACTACAATCCGCTGGTATGTATATTTACCAAAAAAACAAACGATTCTGAAGCGAAAGGCTAAGAGATTAATTTATTTATTGGTTAAACGTGGTTTTTGGAAGGGTAAGCGATATGGTCATTCCACCATTCATCGCGAGATGCTCTTGAAGGTTCCTATTACAGGTTTTTCTTCTGATAGAATGTTGAAGACTTTTGTTTTCGAGCATTCTTACAGAGTTAGGTTACCTTCTAGGGAAGATTGGTCAAGATTGGATCCGTCTGGTGTGATACAGCTGCAATAGAGACCTTATTGGGAATCCCACTGCTCTTTGTAGAGGTCAAAACTGTGGCAATGAAAGCCTATTATAGAATTAAACAGGCAGGTTTTTGGCAGGGTAAGCGATATGGTCAATCAACCATTCATCGTGACTTGCTTTTGAAGGTTCCTATTCTAGGTTTTCCTT
The DNA here is from genome assembly GCA_011037195.1 of Triatoma infestans. Lineage (NCBI taxonomy): Eukaryota > Metazoa > Arthropoda > Insecta > Hemiptera > Reduviidae > Triatoma > Triatoma infestans. The sequence goes on from JAAEAF010001801.1 coordinate 105,723, forward strand.
GTGTTGAAGACTTTTGTTTTCGAGCATTCTTACAGAGTTAGGTTACCTTCTAGGGAAGATTGGTCAAGATTGGATCCGTCTGGTGTGATACCTGATAATTAACTCCGGTGTTACACGGAAGATTCCAGAATGGATGGTAGGTCTGGAGCTGCGGTCTATTTTGAGACCGGAGATCATTTGGCAGAATTTCTTGGTGAATAGACCACAGTCTTCCAGACTGAGGATTATGCTATTCTTTGTTGTGTCTTGGATGAGAGGGTAGGTAATACTAACTTAAAAGGTGTTTGTATCTGCTCGGACAGCCAGGCTGCGCTGAAGGCGCTGAATTCATGTGTCTTCACTTCCAGGTTGGTGTTAGAATGTTCTAAAAGGCTGGAGGAGCTTTCTTCTCTGAAGGATGAGCTTGTTGTCTGGTACCAGGTCATATGGGAATTTTTGGGAATGACGAGGTGGATAGCTTTGCCAAATTAGGCGTCTCGCCCCCTTTCATTGGTCCCGAGCCTGCTGTTGGCGTGTCTCTGGCACATGTCTGTCAGACCTCAGTCATGGACACCTTCACAGCATTCATCCTTATGGATGAGCACAGTTGGTCGTCGGCAGTCCAAAATGCTCATCGGGGGTCCAGACAGGGCTATTAGTGAGACGTTGCTGTGTTTTTCACGGAGCTCTCTCAGGCATCTGGTTGGATCCCTTATTGGGCCTTGTGGTTTAAGGAGACATCTCTACGTAATGGGGCTTATGCCGGACCATTTTGTAGAGGCTCTGAGACAGAGGAGGAAACACCCATCCATCTTATGACAGATTGCCTGGGTTGTGAAGAAATTAGGTTCAGGTCTTTTGCCGGAACAGAATGTCTGTGGAAGAGGTTAGCTATTTCCCCTTAAGGTTATTGTCCGATTTGTTCGGACTGCGGTGAATCTTAGATGGATTACACCCGGGTCTGGATATTTGTTCTAGACCCGGTTTGTTGTTGCTTTTCTTGTGGTAGCTATAAGGGCCCAGTGGGTCCCTCCCCACAGACAAATAATAATATTGTTAAACGTTGATAGTTTTTCTTAATATTGGATAGGTTTCAACTAAATCCCTAAACATTTAAATTTTTCTGTATCTTAGGTTTAATAAGTTTAAGGATTGCCCACTTTATGATCTTCAGGTTCAACAGATGCGGAATTTTTAAATAATTTGGTGAAATGTAATGGAAAAGATCGGTTATGTGAAATAAAATCAAGGAGGGCTAAACCAAATATTTACATTATCTCTACATTGAGTTGTAAAATGATGTTGCATTTAAAAACTGCTGTGAAACAACTAAAAGACTTTCTGTGATTGTAATTTACATAGTTATAATTGATAATGTTCCTAGAAACTTGGAATTTTGAATAAATTTCACTGACTTCAATGTTATATCATATATAACTGGGGGAGAACCTGCCTTTATGAATTGATGCCCCTTCCATATGATGATTGTCATTCTAATAAAGTATCCACAATGAAACTTGCTCTGAATAGTGTATGGCATGATTTCATTATTCAAAATGTATTCCCTCTTCCAGGAAAATTTAAACTGGTAAATCATTCAGTCCTTTGTTATGTCTCTCAATTAGGTTTTGAGAAATGTGAACAACTCGCCAAAAAAAAACCTGCGTTTTTTTAATAGAAAATTATTTGCCCTTCACAAAACAACTCCTAATTATATGTTGTATTTGGAGACCAATGTAGATCAGCTGTTTCCGTTTATTTTGAAAATTCATTTTAATTATAATATCTTCATACTTTTTAAACTTCCTGATTATCGCCTCCCTGAAACAGTCGCCCTTGAAGTTGTTGGTCTCGCTGCATTGTGCCTTAAAAACTGGAACGCATTGTCTGCTGAACTCTCATGTGATTCACTTTTTTCTTTGAACAGTGTAGATGATTGGCCAAGGCTGTTTAACGTTATATTAGAAAAATTACGAAATAAATTAAGAGAAGAGCTTTGTAAACAAGTTAGTTCCAGCTTACTATTCCTGCTGTACAAACAATTAGATCATAACTTTGTCATGTTTGACCTTATCAATGATAAAGCTCAGAGATTGACTTTGGTTGAGTTAAGATGGCTGTTTAATGATTTATTGTATTTGAATGGTGCTCTAATTGTTATAAGGGAAAAATGAAATGTGCTCCTTATGTAATGCCCGCTTTAGGGAGAACATTGTTCATTTTATGGCTGAATGCACCATCCTATCTGAAATCCATCTACACTACATGTAGCTTTTGCTACTTTAACCAAAAGTCAGTTTATCGATCAGTTAGATAATATTTTTCGTATTTATCAGAAGATTTTTCTTGTTGGCCGTTAGTTGTAATATGAAAACAAGAATTAGTTGGCTTCTCGACCAATTGATGGTAAAAAAACAAAAAACCAAAAAATAAATTTTGTAATTGTTTTTTTAATAATGACAGGTTCGACGTTTCGACAAACTTTGTTTGCCTTCTTCAGGAACAATACAAAACAAAAATAAAGAGAAAAAATTATAACATGAAACACAAACAGAAAGCAAAATACATAGGTGCGATTACAGTAGTCATGCTAAGTCTGTAATCCAGATTTTGTCGAAACGTCGAACCTGTCAATTTTTAAAAAAACAATTACAAAATTTATTTTTTGGTTTTTTGTTTTTTACCATCAATTGGTCGAGAAGCCAACTAATTCTTGTTTTCATATGTTTCGTATTTTAATCAAATACGCTCAACATGCCCGACATTATCGATATCTTTTAGTAATGGAATTAAATTTTTTGAATTTCTGTGGTTTCATTTTTTTTTTTTTGTTTACTTTAAGTTATAAATTATATTATAACTTTATTTTTGGTTATCTTTCAAATTATTGGTTTCATGAATTTTTGTTTGTTTTTTTTCTTATGCGTGCTTATTTCTGTTCTGCATACGGAATTTTTTCCATGCCGTACATTACTTATTATTTGATTAGGGAAGGGAAGCATGCTGCCCTTAGATTTTTTCTTCCTAGGAGACTCATACAGCTCACTGTCCGGTGATGGACAGTGTTGTCTGTAATGAGAGAGGACACAGTCCGAAGGCCGGTAGTGCACTGAGAAGGCTCCGAACTTTGGGGTGGCTATGTGGGCCCAGAAAGGCTTTAGCATAGGGCTTGGCCCCTCCCCACAGACAATAATAATAATAATAATAACATTACTTGATTGCCATTCTCGTATAGAATAGGGTTAGTATTTTTGGCAACTTTGAAACCATCCAGTGCTAAGCAATTTAGTAATAGAATTAGCAAAAATAGCCAAAATATTTTATTTATGCTTATTTATTCTTGAACTGCCTTTCTTTCATTTAGCTAGAAGTTTAGCACTTTAAGTTATGTAAAGATTTAAGCATTAATTGAATTTTTTTTATGGAGATCATACATCACCGTGTTCCGATATTAGTTTTAGAGGCCCCTCAATAAACAAATGTTAATGATTTGGATATTTATTCATATATTCAAACAGTAATAATATTGTATTTAATAATGACATTTTATTATGTGTTTAGGCGCTGAAGTTGGTATTAGTACAGCCCGTATTCACGCACGCGGTCCAGTTGGTGTGGAAGGTTTATTGACAACTAAATGGGTATTGACTGGAAATGGACAGGCTGCTTCAGATTTTGTCGAGGGTGGTCCTTGTGTATATCTTCATCAATCTCTGCCAATCGATTCTAAATGACCATCTCTAGCTGGCCAGACTATTGTTAACTCTATTAATAAGAAGAAGTGGTTTTGGTCGGTAATCTATTATTATTTTAGGAAAAAGGTCTTCCATTTAAAATAATTATTAGACAATTATGTAAATAAAAAGTTATTATAGTTTGTATATAATTTTAATATTATTATTGTTTAAGTTGTACTAAGGTAGAAATATATTGTTGTATTGGATTATTTTTATAAAATTATATATGTATTTTGTTGTTTTTTTTGTAAATAAAACTTCCAAAATTTTTTACGTTATTTGAATTAATTGCTTCAAAAAAAAAAAAAAAAAAAAGAAACAAGTTAAATATAATTGAAAAATAATATTCCTAATTACAAACATTTGCAACACATGCTCGCAACGGTCTGTATCCAGTGAATCAGAGTTCAGTCAATTCAAGCAATAAAAGATCTCTGCTGGCTAATTATAGTTGAATACATTAACTATAAAATAAAGTGTACGTTGGTGGTTTTATGCGCAACAACTGTTTACCTTAATAAACCATTATTAGTAAAGGATTAACAAAACAAAAAAACTCAAATATAAATTAGTTTAATTTATTTCATTACAACTATGGAATTGTTTTTACTCCCAGCATTATGGAATTAAAGTTTTTATATGTAATTGTGTAACATTTACAAAATAACGGAAAATACGGAAATACGCAGGAAAATTTGATATTCTGTTTGTCTGCGCGGCAGACACCCAAGGTGAGAGGGTGAACAGCGGACGAATAAACAAGATAAAAGAGAAGAATTATCTCAAATAGAAGAAGGATGAGACTTACACTTTGATGACGATGAGTGGTGAATCGAAGTGATGATAAGGTGACAGGCGGACTGAGAAAGGAAGATGTGGCGTGTGCGGTGTGTGTATGTGTGCGTGTGGGTGGGTATGTGTCGAAAAGAGGAACTCAGGTGAGCGGAAGGGGATTGGAGTACTCCGTAGAAGCGGGTGACGTTGCTGTTGAAGCGGCAGTGATGGCGAGTCCACTAAAGCGCAGTGATATAATCTCGTGAAGGTAATGGCGCGTAGAGATGAGTCGTATTACTCACCGATGAGTCAATATTAATTAACACGGCGAATAGGCGCGTATAAGGCGACACAAAATTTTAAGGCGAAATTACAACTGGCAAACAGACGCTAGCAAGCCGGGCGACAGAAGAAGAAAACGGCACAAACACTGTTGAACTGGCGAGATATAGAAGACAACTGAAGAAATTTTATAGGAAGAGAACGCTTTAGAGTGTGGGAAAATAAGTAAGGCGCGAAACCATACAGATGAAAAGCGCCGACAATCCCACCACCAAGAGAGAGAGAGAGAGAGAGGTAAAAGGCGGGAAGGCGTGGGAAATATGCGGGCGATGAAGAAACAATTTAGAAATAGCGAGGCAAAGTTAATCTCTCAAAGGTACCGCGACTTAACACTGTTTATGAATTACAAAAATTTCTAGACAAGAAGGTTTCAATTAAAATCATCAATGGGGAAGTGCAAATATATTTATTTTTATACTTGCTCTTACTGTTTGTAACAGGAAGTGTTTTCAATTGGAATTCAATTATCTTCAATCGGAAGTGCAAATATTTTTATTTTTATACTTGCTCTTACTGTTAGTAACAGGAAGTGTTTTCAATTGGAATTCAATTATCTTCAATCGGAAGTGCAAATATTTTTATTTTTATACTTGCTCTTACTGTTAGTAACAGGAAGTGTTTTCAATTGGAATTCAATTATCTTCAATCGGAAGTGCAAATATTTTTATTTTTATACTTGCTCTTACTGTTAGTAACAGGAAGTGTTTTCAATCGGAATTCAATTATCTTCAATCGGAAGTGCAAATATTTTTATTTTTATACTTGCTCTTACTGTTAGTAAGAGGAAGTGTTTTAATCGGAATTCAATTATCTTCAATCGGAAGTGCAAATATATTTATTTTTATTTTTATACTTGCTCTTACTGTTAGTAAGAGGAAATGTTTTGTAATCGTGCCAAAATTTCGATATCGAGTTTTCACCGGAAATACCCGTTTTGAGGTGCAGTTCAAAAAAGTGGTTTTTAGCATTGGTCTCTGTGTGTGTGTGTAACAACATTTCTCAAAAATGAAAAATTGCAGAAAATTCAAACTTTATGTTTTGTTAAAATGTTATCAGGAGATCTGAGAATAAGTTTCTTGTAAAAAAAAAAAACGTTCAACCGGAAATGCCATTTTACTGACTGTTTTGTTTATTTTTTTCCGTGTTTTTGTGAATAGATTCCCAAAATTCCGAGTTTCAACAAAAAAAATAAGTAAGCCGGAAGTTCTTTTTTACTGAACAGATTTTTTTCTCCATAAAATTACCGACGAATTTCATTAATTTGACATACTAAGTATAAAATTTGTCAATCACAATTTTATAAATGCAATATAAGAAAGTCCTGAGAAGAGAAATCGTTCACACCAGATTTATTTTACTTTTTCAAGTACTTCTCAAAAAGTGTTAAAGGTATTTTTCCTCAGAATTGGTATAGTATCCCATATTAACAGTAAAAGGAAGACTATCCTAAACCCTATGGCACAACAGCCCATGAAGGGCCAAGGCGATTTAAATAGGGGGGCGTGTGGTAAGCACGCCACAGTTTCCATGCCGTTTAGTTCCGGCCTTCGCTACCTAGGGCGCTACTAACTGTAGCTTCCCACTTTTTATCATGATGCTGGGTCAACACCAACTTTGCCCTCACGGAAATCGAACCCTAAATTGTCGCAAGAAAGATGAATGCCCTAGTCACTAGACCAACGCGTGTGGACAAAAGGAAGACTACACTAGGCCTAAAATGTGTCAATTATATAACTTGTTCACTCTCAATCTCACAACGCCTCCATATCATTAATAAACATCCAGGCCAGGAAATGCATCAAATTTGAAAATCGCCGATAAAAATTAAAATCCGTAAACAAAAATTTAATCAAATCCGGCCAGTTCGTACCAAAGATGAATATTGTTAGTACTTAGCTCTAGGTAGGTCCAAATTCTTTGGTGATAAGAATAATTATAATAATAACAATAATTGCCTTTATTAAATGATAAAGCAAAATACAGAAGTATAAAAAAATAAAAATGCCATTAAGGACAATTTCGTCGGAGGAGCTGCCCTAAAAAAACAATAATTCATTTTTTATATACAGATATACATACATACATTACATTTCATGCTCAAAATGGTTGTTTTATATTAAATAAATTTTATGTTTTTGTGAACAGTGTAGTAGAAAGAAAAATGAATGAAGTAGTACTGATGAAAATGAAATTCTAATTAATACAAGTAGTAATATGGCTATGTGATGTATTGGGGGAATAGAATTAGAATTAGAATGCTGCAGGGGGGGGGGACTAAAACCCAGGCACTGCACCCTCCCATTGAGGCTTATTGTGCCAACTCCTCAAACCTAGTAGTGGAAGCCCTCCCTCTTCATGAGGTTCAAAACCTTCCCCACCAGTCCCTCCTGGAGCACGATTTCCTTCGGTCTCAACGTGCCGAAGATCTCGTACCTCAGTCTAGCGATTGCAACGCAATCAAACAACAGGTGAGAGGCCGTCTCCTCCTCCTCCTGACATAGTCTGCACAAGGGCTCTACGTCTAGCAACCCCACCTTGTGCAGATGTTTTCTGAACCTGCCATGCCCAGTAAACAGGCCCGTTATCAGAGAAATCTGATACCTGCTTAACCCCAGGATGTATCTGGTTCTTCTATCACACAGCTCTGGCATAGCCATCTTGCCATGTTTCGCTCCAGTACTCAGCCTCCAGTATCGGTTATGTTCCCTCCGAGTCCAATCTCTCAGAGCCGCTCTTACCATACTTTTGGCCACCCCTAGAGCAGGTTCCGGTCCAGGGAAGGGAGTATTCGCTCCCTCCCTGGCCAGTTGGTGGGCTATCTCATTTCCCATAATCCCCTTATGCCCGGGCACCCATATTAGCCGCACTTTATTGTGCCGGGCTAATGCCTCCAGGGAGTCTCTGCACTCCCTGACCAAAGGGGAGGTGATTCTGAACGCCCGAAGAGCATTCAGCGCCGCCTGGCTGTTCGAGAAGATGCATATCTCTCTATTTCTAGAGTCCATACGCAGGTTCTCCTCAGCGCAGATCTTTATTGCATAAACCTCAGCCTGGAATACTGTGGAGTTTCCCCCGAGAGGCCTCGCAATGCGTACCTTCGGTTTGACTCCATAGATCCCGGCTCCAGTTCCGCAGGCCATTTTGGACCCATCCGTAAACCAGGTTCCCCCAATCCGGCCCCGTTTCTACCAGCTTTTAGCCCACTCCGATCTCCTCAGCGCAGATCTTTATTGCATAAACCTCAGCCTGGAATACTGTGGAGTATCCCCCGAGAGGCCTCGCAATGCGTACCTTCGGTTTGACCCCATAGATCCCGGCTCCAGTTCCGCAGGCCATTTTGGACCCATCCGTAAACCAGGATCCCCCAATCCGGCCCCGTTTCTCCCAGCTTTTAGCCCACTCCGATCGTGACGTTATTATCACTTGAAATGGGAGCTCAAAGTGGAACGTTGGACAACTCACCTCCCCAGCCATCCTAAGGATAGGGCCAGGGTCTACCTTCTGAGTAATGTCCAAGTGCTTGGCTAGGGAGCTTATATGCTTCCATTGGCCATTGTTCATTAGCCTGTACGCACTGGCTCTCGCCTCCGCCTGTATCAACAGATGAAGAGGAGGCAACCCCAGTAGGACCTCTAATGCAGTCGTAGGGGCACTACAAAACGCCCCCGAGATCAGCATACACGCCAGTCTCTGAACCCCAGAGAGGTCTTCCTCGCGCCCTGCTGTTCCATTTTCGGCCACCAAACTACTGCCCCGTAAGTCAGGACAGGTATGATGGTCCGCTTGTAGAGCCAGTGGGCCATTTTCGGGGAAAGTCCCCATGTTTTTCCACAAGCTCTAGTGACTCCACAGAGAGACTTTTTCGCCTTCTGTGTTACATACTGAAGATGTGCTCCCCAGGTGAGCTTGGCGTCCAACATGATCCCCAAGTATTTCACCTGTCCACACACATCTAGAGTTCTTCCGAAGAAGTTCAATGTTCTGAAACAATTCACGTTCCTTCTTCTGGTAAATGGAACCAAGGTGGTCTTGGTGGTCTTCCGCACCACCCCTCCACCACTCGCAGGGCATCCTGTAGTAACTCACTAACAACAGTTTCGTGTCTGCCCCTGACCACAACCACCACATCATCCGCATAGCCAAGGACAGAACAACCCCTGCGATCAAGCTCCACAAGAAGTTCGTCTACAACCATGCACCACAAGAGAGGAGACAAGACTCCCCCTTGAGGGCATCCCCTTGTAACCGTAGTCTCAAGCGTCTCCTCATAGAGGCTAGCTAAGATCTTCCTAGTTCTGAGCACGCTGCCAATCCACCCGGTAATGGTCCGATTCACCCCGTGCCTTTATTGGGGGAATAAATAGTTATACTTCGAATCTTCTGGAACGGGTCTTATAGGGTGACCTGAATTTATGAAATATAACGTATATGTACATAAACAATGTGTATAATTCAAAAATAGATAAAATTATAACAATTTATTGATAAAATCATCTGTAATTAATATTAGTTATCACATTTTTGAGGAATTAATGTTAAAAAAAAAATTCGTATACACCAAAAGTTTCAAACTTGAAGGTTGAGCTTCATTCTTGAATGTAGGTATAGGAAGGCACTCACTATTACAACTTTATCAGAGGCCCAAGAGCACAGCTTTCAGTCTTTTTTTCAGTCTAAATTTGATCTGTTCTTCTCCTAAATTGGTATAACCTCTTTCTCGTCTCAGGGAGTGTGAAACCAAATTTTATTTTATTTCAACATAAGACATAGGACATCACCTTCCACTATGCTCCCTTAACTCTGTTTACCCACCCTCAAAAAAGACCAGTATAATTTATTATATTTAACAAAAATATTAAGATATAATTATCTTTATTTTCATTTCTCCCAGAGTTCTATATGTTACACTCCTTGTTTCTTTACAGAATTTAATCAGCTTTGTATAATACTTGAGTACATTTATATTTACTTCTTCTTTTGGAAAATGCCACACCCTGAACTCATTAAAGATAGGAATTTGGCTACAAAATAAAATGTATCTTCCTCTTGACGCAGATTACAAATATATATTTAAATATAACAAGCCAACCTTTATTAACCCAGGAAATACTATTTACAACCAATTCTCTATTGCAGAAATTAGTGTCTGTGTATCTAATTTAATTCTTACAATCTAATCTGGGGGCCACCTTAGAGAAGTTCTGCACTTAGACCACATGCTCCCTCGTAAGACAACTCACATCAGTCCTGTTTCATTAAAAAACGCCAGGGCTAGGCCGAGAGTAATCTCCAATGCCGAGTTCGGCGCCAAATTTTGGATATCGCTTGCGAGCATAATGCTTACACTCCGTAAGTAATGAAAGGATATTTCGTTTCCTACAGTTTGGATACGCGCTGAGACATACTCAGGAAGGAAGATACTTCCTTAAAAGGCAATACCCTGTTACCAGTCACTGATTCTTCTTAGCTTTACTTTGGTTTTGCCAAGGAGATAAATTGTGCAAATCTTGGCCACGCAGTATTGACCCAATGAAGTGTATATTTCTGTGTAAGCCATTTCACAATAGCTCCACAGGCGGCTTTGTACGAGATGCCGCAGAAAGGGTCAGGGCCAATAGGCAGCCAAGATATGCCCTACTTTGCCAATCTATCGAAATCTTCGTTTCGTTGAATGTCCTTGTGCCATGACATCTAATCTGGCCGGAGGCTATTATGGTGAGGCCAAGAATTCCAATTCATTACGACATTGTTGTGGTGGTTGGTTCCGCAGAGCTGGAAAGCATCAGAGACATTTTCCGTGGTAGCCTGCTTCATTTTGTGGTCATCGACCGGTTTCGGGCATTCGCCCATCTTCATGATGCGTTTGTCACACTGTGTGACAAACGCATCATGAAGATGGGCAATGCCCGAAACCGGTCGATGACCACAAAATGAAGCAGGCTACCACGGAAAATGTCTCTGATGCATTACGACATTCTTTAAAGAACCTCGAGCTGACGCATTCTGCCTCTAAGGCTTTTATTGCGCTCTATCAGAGAAGATTGTTGTAATTCTTCTGCGTAATGCCCTTATTCTTAAGATATTTGGTACTTACTGCAATAACAATTATATTATTTAAATATTATGTTGAAATGATATTCGTTCAATTAAATTAAATTAATTAAAAAATATCGATTAAAAATTTATTTGCTTTCACTGCAAGTGCCGCTTAAAATTTATTATTTGCTTTAGCACGGCAAATGCTGATTAAAATTTATTTACTTTAGCATAGCAAAACAAGATACTGGCGTAAAATTAATGACTGAATTAGTTTAAGTGCAATTGAACAAATAAATGTTGCAAGGTTGCCCAGTATTCCTTATCTTATCGGCAAAATGTTCATTATAAATGCTTGGAAAAGGATTTAGGGTCGAAAACACCCATAGCGGTTTTCCAAATCAATCAATAACTCTTAAATATTCTAAGATATACCTACCTGGGACGTTAAATATTAATAAGGTTACTATCATCCATGTGTTATCGATCGTTTCTTTTTTTATATAATAAAATAAAATACAATAAATAATCAATAAACTTGATGCATCAAACTTTTTTTAATCCGCTAGCATTAGTGATTTAAGATTGATTTTTTATACTTTAACTCACTCCTCCTGATAAGAGGAAATATTGCGATCTTGGCAAATTTCTTGAAATCGAGTTAACACTCGAAATACTACATGTTTTGAAGTCCCTTGAGTACAAAAAAAAAAAATGTTTGTAACGAATAGTCTGTATGTATGAATGTGTGTGAACAATATACCTATCTCAAAAACGAAAAATTGCAGGAGGCTCAAACTTGATTTAGGTACCACCACCGCATACGACAATAACCATCATCACATCAATACGCTACAGCCCACTAATGGGCCATGGCCTCCTCATGCAGAAGTTTCCACCAGTTTTCCTTGTTCTGTGCGGCTGCCTTCCAATTACTCGTGCCAAGGATAACTGCGGCATCCTTTCTTACTCCCTCTGACCTCCTCCGTCCTATTCGCCTTTTGCCTTTGAAATGCTGTTGATCATGTGTGAAATGTTGTTGACGAGCGATTTGTAAAGGGCTTGTGTGTGTATATATGTTTAAGATAGAGATAGAAGTATTAGAAATAGAGAATAAGAACCACTTTTAAATAAATAATTTAACTATATATTAAATTAGTAAATTTACAAGGCAAATTATTAATTTGGAATCTTGAATTAACTTATAAATGCAAGGAAACCACATTACTAGTAACCACATTGTTTGAAACTCAAAATGTTAACATTTAAACTGGCACTGAATTTAAGAGAGCGATTCCTTATACAAATGTTCTGGTTCAATGTCTAATTCAAACTGGTCCTGTTTGAAAGCAGAATTTAGACTCTTAAAGAATGCTCTGCTCTAGCGGTTTGGACTGCGGCAACCTTTCTTACTTTTCAGCACGAGCGGTTTAGTAAGGGGCTTGTGTGTATGCTTAAAGAGAAGTAATAAGAAAACACTGCTAGATTAAATTAAATATATTATCTTTAAAGAAATTTAAATACTTTTCAATATCACAACAATATGCTTATTAAATCAATTATTGCTAGATTAAAAATGTTAAACTCTTATAAATGGCACTGAAGTTAAGAGAGCGATTCCTGATACAAATGTTCTGGTTCAATGTCTAATTCAGACTGTCCTGGTTGAGTGCAGAATTTAGACTCTCTTGAAAGAATGCTTTCTCTTCGTAGTTCAAATCCTACCCTATGAGAAGGGATAAAAAGACAAAGCTGACTAAGTTCTATGAAACTCTTTTGTCACGGTGGTCTTCCACCTGAATAGTCCCTTTTGCCAGCGAATGTTAAAATATTCTTCAAAAACCGATTTTTTTTTCCCAATTAAATTTTGTAGACATAATTTCTGGCATCCATTACACCTTCTAGCTTCTCCTCTGCAACCTTTTTCTGTTATTCGGCTAATCTTCCATCCTCGCAAAATGTCCAGCCCATCGCAACTTTACAAGCTTTACAAATTTTACCAAATCTGGTTACCTGTACAGACACTTTATTTCCTGGTTCGTCTTTCTTCCCCAAGCATTATCCTCTCTGACCGCCCCATTGAACTTATTAAGGACTTTCCGTTCAAAGACCAATAAGTGTTTCTCAACTTTTTTTTGAGAGGGTCCAGTTTTCCCCGAATCCGTAAGTCACGACCGGTCGGATTAGTGTCTTGTAGAGAGTGATGTTGATATATGACAATAAGGTTTTGGTAAAAATCCTTATGGTTAAAAAAAATCCAATACTGATTTTGGCAAAACAGGAAGTGTGCGACTTTACTGAATGATTGTTTTTTTTTCTCAGTTTTTTGTGATTTTCTCAAAAACGGCTATACCAATGAATTTCCTTAAACTTCGGACACTATCGATCTTCGACATTTCAACACTTCGAACATTTATTTGAAACATTTTTCCGGAAAAAAACTGATTTTTTGCATGGTTCAAAGGAAATGGTAGCGTTATACTTTTCTCTAAACTACCACTTCAGTACAATAAATAAAATCCTAGAATTTCATATATGAAGAAAATTTGGTTAACCAAAGTGCAACTTTGCTGAATGATAATTATAATTACTTTGCTGAATGATAATTATAATTACTTTACTGAATGATAATTATAATTACTTTGCTGAATTATAATTTTGGTATTTGCTAAAAATAAAAAAAAAAAAGCTATAATGGATTCATTCTACTATCTAAACAAAAATAATTAGAAATAAATAAATTGCCAAACTTTCGAGTTTCAAAAAAAAAAATTAGTAAACCGGAAGTGCGTTTTGACTGAAGAGCTTTTTCCGGTTTTCGCGATTTTTTCCATAAGAGAAAGTTTTTTTTTTTTTTTTTTTTTTTTACTTTATTATTAATCTATTTATTTATAACATTTTAATTACTACTAATATTTATTTAGAACGAATTAGGCTATTGGCTGACAAGGAGGGAGTGGAATTAATTATTGTAATTAACATCAGGGCATTGATTTATTTTTATGCCTCAATTACCATGAAGAAGAATTAATCAATTCTAAATAAGAATTAATGCAAGTTAGTTTATTAGATGGTACAAAAATTAAATTAGTTACGATTATTTAAATGCAGGCATGAAGAAGGGTTTACGATTTCAACGTGAAAAGGAGTGGAAAGAAGCCATATATCCTTTCAGAATTCACAATACAAACCAGCAGAAGTATTCCAAAAGCATTTTTAGAATCAATATACCAAGATGATAGAATAAATTATAAAAGAATGTCTCTTAATAAGGCCAATGATTTGATATTGACAAACCTGAAAATCACACTTAATAGAGATAGCAACCTAGTAGATTTCTTGACATTTAATAGGATTTAGTTTCTGATTTGAATTATAATTCACTCAATCTATCCGATGTCTGATATAATTTGTTTTTAACAAATCGCTTCATTTTATAAATAAAAACGATAATCTCTATCTGTCTGTTTCTGATTTGTTATATATTTTGTATCTTATCAGCCAGATTTTTTAATGGGACTTGGTTGCAAGTTAATGCTGTTTCAATAGAGCTATTCTGGGTACCCGGACATGCGGGATAGAGGGCATTGAGAGGGCGGACAATTTGGCTAAGGTCGGATCATTATTACCGTTTTATAGTACCGAGCCAGCAGTATCCATCACCAAACATTTGCAGCAGGAAAGCCAATCAATGAAGGAATAAGAAGAATAACTTCTCCTTTCTTCTTGCTTACTTTCTCTTACTCCTGTAAGAGGAAGTATTGTAATCGTGACAAATTTGAAAAATTGGGATTTCACGGAACTACATGTTTTCTGCAACCAAGATAAAATTTAAACTGCCACTAAAAGCTTTTTTAGGGTAAAAAGAGGATGCTGCCGGGCAAACCCCAAGTATGTTTTGTATTTATGGTATGGTTATTAAACCTAGGTTGTTATAAGCGGTTGTGGTGTGGTGGCGTCGCTTTGAACCGCTAGACTGCAGCTTGAGGATATTCAACGCTTGGCTTGCCTGGCGTGACTGGTGCGATGCGGACCACACACCAACAGCTGCAATAGAGACCTTATTGAGAATCCCACTGCTCTTTGTAAAGGTCAAAACTGTGGCAATGAAAGCCTATTATAGAATTAAGCAGGCAGGTTTTTGGCAGAGCGATATGGTCAATCAATCATTCATCGTGACTTGCTTTTGAAGGTTCCTATTCTAGGTTTTCCTTGTAATAGAATGTTGAAGAATTTTGTTTTCGAGCATTCTTACAGTGACAGGTTAACTTCTAGGGAAGATTGGTAAAGATTGGGTCCGTCTGGTGTGATACCTGATAATTACCTCCGGTGTTACACGAACGGTTCCAGAATGGATGGTAGGTCTGAAGCTAAGGATTTTGAGGCAGGAGATATTGGCAGTATCTCTTGGTGAATGGACCACAGTTTTCCTGGCTAAGGTTCATGATGCTATTCTTTGTTGTATCTTGGATGAGAGGATATGTAACACTAACTTAAATGATGTTTGTATCTGCTCGGACAGTTAGGCTGCGCTGAAGGCGCTAAGTCATGTGTTTCACTTCCAGGTTGGTGCTAGAAGAGCTTTCTTCTTTGAAGGATGAGCTTCTAGTCTGGGTCCCAGGTCATATGGGAATTTTTAGAAATGAGGAGGTGGATAGGTTTGACAAATTGGGCGCCTCTCTCCCTTTCATTGTTCCCGAGCCTGTTGTTGGCGTGACTTCTGCACATGTCTGTCAGGTTTCCAGCCATGGATAGTATTCATCCCTATCGAAGAGCAGAGTTGGTTGTCGGCAGTCCAAGATGCTCACTAGGGGTCCGGACAGGGCTATCAATGAGATGCTGCTGTGTCCTTCACGGATCCCTCTCAGACAAGTGATTTCGTTCCCTTACTGGACATTGTGGTTTAAGGATACACCTTCTTCGTAATGGGGCTCATGCCGGATCCCTTTTGTAGAGACTGTGAGACAGAGGAGGAAACACCCATCCTTCTTATGACCGATTGCTTGGGCTGTGAGGGAATTAGGTTCAAGACCTTTGGGCGGAACAGGATGTCTATGAAAGTGCTTAGGCTATTTCACCTTAAGTTTTTTGTCCGATTTGTTCTACAGTGTATCTTAGATGGATTAAATTTAATGACTAAAGAACAATATAAAGATAAGTGTAACTGAGAAGTGAGAAATCAGGAATTAGTAAATTAGAGAGAGAGAGAGTGAGTGAGTGTGTGAGAGAGAGAGAGAGATGACTGAAGAAAGATAATGTTGGCGTTGTATGATATAGGATATTGAACAGTGAAGTCGTCAGTTTTGTTCGTACATTATTAAGTAAAATCGAAAAGTTAATCGGACTGCGCCACATCTTCTACACATCGGACTGTACCACATCTTTAGACGACTATTCTTCCAGTTGCCCCAAAGGATCTTATACAATTTTGTCAGTAATGCCACTCTAGCGGGTGTAGTGGAAGAAGGAATGCAAGAATAAATAGTTTTGTAAAATATTTTAAATGAAATAATTTTGGCAAAAATAATGTATTTTAGAGTCAGGTACTAAAATGTAAGGTCATTGTGCTAAAGAAACAAAAGCACAGGAATCCGTTAGGAAAATAACAATGCCACTTGGCCAACTGTTTTGTAAGAGAAAATTCTCCGTTAGAGAGGGCATTCCTTCAAGACAGTCTGCATTCTGCTTTCATAGTCAGAACACTTGCTTCAGGAATCGCTCTCTTAAACTCATGCCAGTGATAGAGATTTGCCTTTATTCTAGATAAACATTCGATTTATTAATATACAGTTTGTTGTAGACACCGAAGCAAAACACTTGTTTTTCGCTCTCTTAGCATCAGTGCATATTAATAAGTTAATAATTTATTTGCAAATACTTGTAATTATTATTTTAATAGAATATATTTATTGTTAGCAGTGGTGACTACTTTCTTATTTCTGATACTTCACTCTCTTAAACATATATACTTACAAGCCCTTTTACAAAACCGCTCAAGCCACGCTCAACTACGAACTACCACAACTCAACACACCAATCACCTCTACAACACATCACACCAAGTACATTTCATGGGAAACATCTCATTAAACCACCAAACTGTTTTGTGAGATTTTAATTTGTTGGCACATCTACGATTGATTATTGTATTTATATGTTTTAATTTTATTTATTTATTGTTTTGATTTGTTGAACACTTGTATATTTAATAGAGTTGGGCAAATAATTAACTACAAAAATGAGGTTTACAATATTTTTTTTTTTAACTGATATTTTTATTAATTAAATAATTGTAATTAATAATTACAAATAAGAATTTATAAAAACTGCTGGATAAATATATCTGGATAATGAAATTCAAGTCAATCAATCAATATGAAATAAATCTAGTGGATAAATTTTCATTATATTTTATGCAAATTACACAGAAACATAATGTTAACATTAATTTAATCAAATTTTGACAATGTTAGAATATTGATTCTGTCAAACTAAAACTGTTGGGGGAGGGGATAAATTTGACTTTAACATACGCCATTATACAATGTCGAATTACCATATTATATTCATTTAAAAGCTAAATTATTAATTAGTTATCTTAATCAAATATTCATTACCATGTTAAAATTGTATAATACTGGGTAAAAGAAAATCTATATAATTAACTAGCGTTGTAATTTGATTGTTTAATAACAGCCAAACTTAAACCAATTATTTATATTAAAAAAAAAAAAACTAAATTCCTTTTTATTTTTGAATAATTTTGTTTTAATTACTTTCTCATAAGTATTATGATAGCGTCAAATTGTCTAAAATTGATAGTTCACCGAAAATATATGTTTTGAGGTCCCCTGAATAAGATAAAAATATTTTTAATGAATCTGGAATAATTTTCTCGGCCTGTTAGCTTTTCAATCATAGTAGAAGTGCCACCGAGATTATTATCATTCATCTATTAGTTTTATCACGTAAGGATGATACAGAATTTCACTTATAATTTTTACCTTGTTGTATGTTATTTTTCTTTTGCTAATTTTCGGGGTGCGCCCATAACCTATCAGCAGTTACTATTCAAACTGTTAAAATAAACAATATTCTCTATTTTACTTGAAACTTTATTATACTTAATGCACATACAAGAATCTCACTCCACTATACATAAACACATATCACAATGACATGTAATCTAAAAGCCAATTGTATTAAAAAAGCAGTGTTACCATGGGGGAAAAACAAATAAATATTTCCCCATTTTCGTTTGACCACCAGTTATTCGAAAAATGTTTTTTTTAAACATTGAAAAATTTCGCTTTAAACTTTTCATATTATTTGCATCTTTAAGCTTCATCTAAAACTGTAGCAACAAACTTCGTTGGTTGAGAGTTGAGATGGTGGTGCCCCACACAGGTAACAAAATCAGGTTTATATGTATAATTGTTGTGGTTGATTCCACAGAGCTGGAAAGCCAAGAACAATGGGTACAGTGCAAATGTCGTTAATAAATTTACTCAGAAACGAAACACAACCGCAGGAATAAGAATGACAAAGAAACAACAGACAAATTTGCGACATTCACGTAAATCGGAAACCACACGTACAAACTCAAAAACTTTTTTAAAAAAACTGGGCATTAAGGCATCTTTCAGAACTAGCAATAAATTATGCAATAAAATCCGCACTCGTACTTTGGACCATTGACGTACATGACAGCAGCGGAGTTTATGAGTTAAAATGCCCGGACTGTAGCAAAATTTAAGTTGGCCAGACAGGCAGAAAACTTAGGGAACGATTTGCCGAACACATCAGATCATACAAAACTGACTCAACTTATCAACTTATCACCTGTTAAACACTAACAAACTCATCTCCACTGTTATAAAATTATTACACCCAGGCAAAAAAAGGACGACTACTAGACGTACTGGATTAACATGAAATATATAAACAGAAGACACAAAACCTTATAAACGAACAGACAAACTTCGCAAGTGAACAACTATTCAAAACCTTCTTCCCACAATAACAATAAAACGCGCAATAAACAATACACAATTCACCTGAAAACCCAACCAAATAGTTTATAAGTTAAAAAAACCAAATAGATTTTAGTTTTAGTTTTAAATCTACTAGTTCTTAAGTTACAAACCATAACTGTCCTAAGGTGTTCTTATGTAAATAATGTATGCAAAAAATAAAATATAAATGTCAATGCGGAATGTACGTTACATTAGGCTTGGTTAACACACTCATAATTTTTTCAAATTTTGTCAATGAAAAGAGTCTGCACTTAGGCTAGTTTAGATTTGTTATGTTTAGGCATGTAAAGAACCCATATTTAGGTATACATGCGTGCGTGGATGGAGTGTGTGAATTGTGAAGGGTGAAATGCGAAATACGTTTAGTGTCATCAAACAACCTGCTCATATATATATATTGTTTGATTGTTTATTTGTTTTGATTATTTTTAATTGTTATTTTAATTTTTTACTATTTTAATCGTTTAATTTTTCATTATTTTAATTAAATTTTAAATTTATTTTGATTAGTTAATTGTAAAGTGAATCTCCCTCCAACAATAGAGTTTAAGATTAGACCACACTCGTGTTGGATGTTTCCATTTTAGGAAAAATTTGCCCCTTTAACAACCCAAACACATGTTCCTTTTTCCCACTCAGGGACCATCACCATATCCCTCTTGACTTAGTTTAAGAATTTAGTTTTAAATACAATTAAAAAGACCAGTCAGCGTGTAAACTGAATTTGCTCTGTGCAAAGCTGTGTTATCACAATGTTTGACAAACAAACGCATCCTGAAGATGGGCGAACGCCCGAAACCGGTCGATGACCACAAAAATAAGCAGGCTATCATGGAAAATATCTCTGATTACATGTATAACCTTACCAATTTTTTTTTTTTTTTTTTCACGACCAGCCCAATTAAACATTATTTGTAAAGATGGCAATTTTAAAGAAAAATTTAAAAATTAAATTGTAAAAAAATTGTGCTTGCGTGTTTCATACCAGTTTTTTCAACTCATAAATCCGAATTTATATTTATTTGTCTGCAAAATAAAATAAAAAATTAGAAATGTATTTTAATGGTTATGATAAATTATCAAATTTGCATTATCATAGCTTCGATTTTGTTACGCTACTTTTCTAAATTCAAGAAGAATATATGTGAACTAACAGTTATTGTTTGCAAACGGTTGTTTGCAATAACTGATTGCTCTTCAGAGAAATGATTAAAATCACAAGAATTAATGATTTTATTATGCAATATTAATCTATTAGAGGATGTTCAATTTGATCAATCTATGATTGAAAATAGCCAATAAATGAAAAATAGTTTTTTGCAAAAATTAGAAGATAATAAATATCCCATTATAATGGCATCTTTCCTTGCCAGGGATCAATCATCTTCGCCAACCTTCTACGCCAATATTACTTTAATATTTTGGCATTATTAAGAAGCAGAAAATTGGAATTTTAAATATATTTTAAAATATTAGTTTAGAGACAAAAACTAGAAAGTTGGCTAGCAAAAGGGTGAGGAAACGACAGTTAGGTCTCTTATACATGAAGTCTTATATAGTAGTTCAACCAGTTCACACACAGTCAGCAATGCATTATTTTCAAGAAGTGTTCTACTCTGTTATTCTGTTCGTTTATTTATCTAACCTAATTTTATATTTAATTTAGCTCGTTGTTACTTTCTCTTACTCCTAGTAAGAGGAAGTATTGTAATCGTGTCAAATTTTCAATATTAAGTTTCCACCGGAAATATCCATTTTGAGGTCCCCAGAGTCCAAAAAAGTGGTTTTTAGCAAATGGTCTGGTGTGTGTGTGTGTGTGTGTGTGTGTGTGTATGTATGTGAACAGCATAGCTCAAAAACGAAAAACCGTAGAAAGTTGAAACGTGATATTCCGTTTAAGTATCACTGTGGGATCTGACACTACGTTATCTGTCAAAATTCCTCAACCGGAAGTACCACTTTACTAGTTGGATTTTTTACTTTTTTGCGATTTTCTCAAAAATGGCTCCGACGATTTTCTTTAAACTTTAAACATCAACCACACATACAAAGAGCTACAACTTTTATTAGAAACATTTCTCCGGGAAAATGCATTGAAGGGCACTTTTGGGGGAGTGGTGGGGTTAGGTTTCCATCTAAAGTGCTATTTCAGTTTATTAGACAATTCTGCCATCTAAATAATGTTAATTAGAATTAAATATGTTGTTGAAATTCCGAGTTTGAAAAAAATCGGATAACCGGAAGTGCGTTTACTTTACCACTTTACTAAATGATTTATTCACTTTTTCGCAATTTTCTCAAAAATGGCTCCGACGATTTTTTTGAAACTTCGTATATAAACTAAACATGCAAAGATCTACAACTTTTATCTAAAACATTTCTCTGGAAAATTCTTTTAAGGGCACTTTTAGGGAGGGGTGGGGTTAGATTTTCATCAAAGTGCTATCCTAGTTGATTATACAATTCTATCATCCAAACATAATTAGTTAGAAATAGATGGCTGAAATTCCGAGTTTCAAGAAATTAGTAAACCGGAAGTGCGCTTTTACTGAACAGTTTTTTCAGTTTTCGACGAATTTCATTAAATTTGGTACACAAACTATAAAATTTGTCAATTATCATTTTGAGAACTGGAGTAAGAGAAAGTTGTGTGAGTGTTTCACACCAGATTTTTTTGTTTATAAATACTTAGTCACTAAATTAGTTGCCTTTAAACGTGGTTTATTACTACTTTCTAACACAATAAGTTCTTCTAATATGTCTTAAAATAACTATGTTAAGAGTAACAAAATGAAAAGCATTACAAATTTGTTTTACTAGTGGGGGGGGGTCTCTCCTTGGCGATGACTGCTGGCGGAATAGTGTCTTTATTGTACGCTTGTCTAGGTTAGAATACTTAGATTACGAATGACACACAATAATGGTTTTCTAATAACGCCCATAATTGAACTGACTGTTTGAAGGGAACGTAACTGTTTGAGCAGTTGGCATTTTTTAAGCAATATTTAACAGGAAGATTACAATATGTGTTAAATGAAGGGGAAACATCGAAAAGTACGGAGTTCCTCAAGGCTCTGTTTTAGGACCACTTCTTTTCTTAATTTATTACAATGACGTTGGTGAGTGCTCCTCAGGAAGCTTCCTGTTTTATGCGGACGATACCACATTCATAAGGAAGGATAAAAGTTATGATAACGTTCGGATAAGTACCACCAATGGTCTGTTGTTTCTGGAAAAGTGGTTAACACAAAATAAATTATCTTTAAATAAAGAAAAAACAGCAACGACAGTTTTTCATTTAAGTCAAAAACAAAGCAACCCACCTGTGAAATTTTTAGGCTTATTCATTGATTCTAATCACTCCTGGAAGGAACATGTACAGGAGTTGAGTGGTAAGTTGGCAAAAATGATCTACTTGTTTAAAAAGCTGTGGAATTTAGTATCACTGGAGGTACTTAAAACAGCGTATTTCGGATTGTTCCAGTCAAAGCTGAGCTATGGTTTACTATTATGGGGAACAGCCACTAATGCAAAAACTGGTTTTAAAATGCAAAAAAAGGCCTTGAGGATCATATTTAATAGGAAAACATTAGACAGCTGTAAACCATTATTTAAAGAGCATGGAATACTTACGTTGTCGTCTTTATTCATTTATGCGAACTTAATTGATATTAAAGATAGTGAGAATAAAGATTTAAGGAGTCATATAAACATTTCTACAATGTAAGGACTACAAATAACTTACATATTGCTAAAAACAGACTGTTTAAATCTGATAAAGCTTCCAGCTCAATGGCAACTAAAATTTTTAATTTATTTCCTGAATCAGTGAGAAATTTAGAAAAGAAAAAATTTCAAAAAATTATTAAAACTTTTTTATTAAAAAACACTTTTTACCAACTAGAAGAACAACTAGCTAACAAATGGAATGTAACCTAGTTCAACGCTGATTGATCTGACACTATTTATTTTGTAAGTAATGTGTTAATAATATTTACTGTAGGTCAAAGTATATTTGTTTGTATTATATCGCAGCCACATATTGACGAGCCTATTGTTTGTAAAAACATATGTCCAGGCAAATAAATATATTCTATTCTATTCTATTCTATAATATATCCCACAGAGTGTAAAGTTTAACATAATCTTCGTAAACATCAGACGTACAGGTTTTAAAGTCCATGGAACTTCTATGTATTAAAGTCCACAAATATATTCTATTCTATAATAAATTCCACAGAGTCTAAAGTTGAACATAATCTTCGTAAACATCAGACATATAGGTTTTAAAGTCCATGGAACTTCTATGTATTAAAGTCCACAAATATTTCCTATTCTATAATATATCCCACAGAGTGTAAAGGTTAACATAATCTTCGTAAACATCAGACATATAGGTTTTAAAGTCCATGGAACTTCTATGTATTAAAGTCCACAAATATATTCTATTCTATAATATATTCCACAGAGTCTAAAGTTTAACATAATCTTCGTAAACATCAGTCCAATAGGTTTTAAATCCATGGAACTTCTATGTGTTAAACTCCACGGACATTTTTTCTTTATACACCCCATTATTTTGTAGCATTGAAAGAGAAATATTTCGAACTTTCACCAAAGCTAGCGAGTGCGTCAAACTTGGCGACAGATGTAAAAAAATACTTCGCTCAAGGGTATAATATTAGATTTTTTTTGCAACCATTCTTAATTTATGAATATATAAAAATGTGAAATGGTCCAAATACTGAGAATATAATTTTAATTCAAGTCAAATACTACCTCTCCCTCTATAACCTGTTCCATTTGATATAACCTCAAATCCACTAGATTTGTCAATTGTTTTGATCTTGTTTATCGCGTATTGCCGCTAGATGTCAGGCTAATTAGAGTTGAAGAATGTTACTTTCACACACTAGTGAGCGAAGGTTTAATCACTTTTTTACGAAAGTTTAACTTGGATGACCGATTGATGGATTTTGCCGGAAATCTTCGTGTCTGATGCGGTAGAATACCAATTTTAAGCTTCTTGCGATTTTTCGTTTTTGAAATATTCCATTAATACACACACACACACACACACACACACACAAGACGTTCCCTAAATATAGTGTTTCGCATTCAGGGGACCGCCTAAAGACGGTGAAAAGTTAATTTCGAAAACCTCGCACGATCCCAATATTTCCTCTTCCTAGCTATAACAGAAAGTAATAAAAGAATTATAACAGAACTAAACCTTCCTGTTAGTTTGTCTGTTTATGGTAAATGGAAAATCAGGTTCGTGTTTCCTGTTCATGCTGTTCATCCCCTCCCCCGCGCACACAAAACCACATTCATAATTTGTGAATATGGTAAAAATGAAAAATAATGTGGCAAGCTGGTAAAATAGGTATATTTAGAATCATGTGTGTTTTATACACATGGTTAGTTTAAATAATAAAATAATTAACAAGAGAAGTGAGAAAGAAATACGATTTTGAGTTAGTTCAACTGTGTGTTTGATGTGAGAGTATTTGTTTGTATGAGAACACCGTGTAGTGGAAATAAAGATATTGCAAGTTGTAGCCTGGATTGGTTTTTATTGTAGGCTAATTAGGTTTATTAGTCTAGACAGGCTAGCTAGAGTGAAGTACGCCCACCGCGAGCACGTAACAATACTTATGTAATTAAGCAGATGTATCATTAATGCGTAAACAGTAATAGAAAGTAACTTTTTAAGTAAGCACTGTTAATGTTTCAGTCACTCATGATTGAAAGTTGAATTTCCTCCAATAAATGTAATGTAATAATTTTTATTCTATTATGTAACAATTGCAGAAAAAAATAGTTTATTAAATTTGGAAAGAAATAAAATTAATAATTTATGATAAAATGTCAATTCATTCTCATTCTTTCTCATTCACTTTTTCTCCTTCTTCTCTTTGATACTGTCATTGTGTTTACTACATTATTATGATAAAAAAAAAAGTCTAGGAATGCCACTTAGAAAACCAAAAATGTTTAGGGAACCCTGCATTCTTAATAGAATACTTTAGGTTCAAGATACCATCCATCCAAGAAGCCATCCAATTTAAACAATTTATAGGAGAGATAAATAAGGGTCTGAGAATGGATTCCTCTACATCTAATTACAAAATTGACAATGCAATAAATACGTAACTATTAATCATTAATTACATTTTGATTAAACCACAATATACCAAAACCAGAGAAAACTTACATGAATATATAATGAAAATTTCAATTTCCATGCATTGTATTCATTCATACAAAATCTGCATCCATATTAGGATATTTAGATGTAATCCATGCTGGTTTATATATCATCCATTTATATTATCTATTTGCTAGCGGTAAAATACCATAAATTTACAAATTACATTGTTGCTTTAATAACAATACAAATCAATAAGACCATGTGAAATTGACTTCATAACCAAATACCAATTCCACAAGGGAATTTCGTAATCAATTCCAATTCATTGTGTGGAAGTAATTGTGTAGTGATTTGATCTAATTAAAATTCACAAATATTACATGATTCGTTCATTAAATTACAAAATTGAGATTCCGATATGGTTAGGATGGGAGAGATTTTAGGGCTTCTGAAGATAAAAAGTTTTTGTTTTCAAAAGGAAATGCAAAACTAATTAAAATTTAAATTGAAAATCAGATTCAACAGCAAAATGACGTAAATCCAACAAATCATTGCCGATCCAATAGTAGTGAGTCAAAATACAGTGTTAGATTTTGTTGGATTGGGACCTTCTCATTCCCCTATACCAAGCAGCTGACGGTTTTCCCCCCGCCTGTATCAATAGCGGGGGGCTTTTTCTCTCTTCTTAATGCCAGTACAAGCAAATATCAAACTCTATAAGAGGATAAGGCAACTGTTAGGATGTATAAATAGCCCAGGCAAGATATAGAACACTCCAGTTTGGATAACACTTAGCAACATATTACCAAAACGATTACAGACATTTCAAAACAAAGTACTACGAATAGCAATGCTTTCGTTAACCAGGAACACTGCAAGAAAAAAAGGACATTTTAGAATTGATGCAACTTTAATTTCTACTCCACCTTTATTGCATTAATAATAAACTTTTTATTAATCTTCATTTATACCTTCTAAAGACTGAAACCTTGACAATATCAACATCTTTGATATTTTATCCATCGTAACATGCATGTTCCTTTTATTTCCTGACCGGTTTCGGCTTTTAATCAATCGCCAGAGCAAATTCACCAATTTCATGTAGAGAGGGTTCACATCCACACAATGTTTCTGTTACACTCACACTTGTTGGTTTGTGTGAGTGTAACAGAAACATTGCGTTGAAGTGAACCCTCTCTACACGAAATTCGATGAAAATCCAAAACCGGTCCGGAATAAAAAAAAACATGCATGTTACGACAAATAAAATACCAATGTTATCCAGCATTGCAGACCCATCCACATATTCAACATTTCTTTGATATTTTTTCTGTTTATTATTGATTTGTTTCATTTTATTATTGATCTCTATTAATTATTCTATTATTAATCTCAATTGGAAAGGTAGTATTAATTATTATAATTTGAACATGTAAATTATACGAATATTTTCATTTCTAACAATACTTTGAAATGTGGTGGCTGGTTCCGCAAAGCTGGAAAGCATCAGAGACATTTTGTTCGTGATAGCCTGCTTTTTTTTTGTGGTCATCGACCGGTTTCGGGCGTTCGCCCATCTTCAGGATTGCGTTTGTCACACAGTGTGATAACAAAGACTTGCACAGATCAAATTCAATGTAAACTCAGTGTGTAAACACTTGGACACACACACACATAGTGTGAGAGAGTATATAAACTGAATTTGCTCTGTGCAAGTCTCTGTTATCACCCTGTCTGACAAACGCATCCTGAAGATAGGCGAACGCCCGAAACCGGTCGATGACCACATAAAGAAGCAGGCTATCATGGAAAATGTTTCTAATGAAAATTTTGAAATCTTTTGATAGAACAGAAATGATTGTAAATTCAATTTTCAACCGGTTTGGTTCCAAAAAAAGTTCTCTGAAAACCAACACGATGGGAGGAGATATTTGAGTATTTGTTTTAATCTTCCTTATTGTGGCCACACTGGCTAATGGTCTATGGATTGCCTAGAAACTAAAAGGGTTTTTTAATCTTAATTCTTACTTTCTTTAAAAAATTCTTTAAATTTTTTAAATTTAAGCCGAAGATTTCGGCCAAAATCCATTAACCGAAAGTATAATTTTACTGGATTGTTTTTCGTGATTTTCTCACGAAATATGGCTCCCAAGATTTTTCTTTAAACTTCGTATAAATATCTATCACTTTTATATGTTATTTTCTTGAACATTTCATTCTTGAACTGATTTCTTAAATAATGATTTCGTAAACTGTATGATAAAACTTCTTGAACTGACTATACTGATGTTGTTTTTCAATGTATGAATTAAACTGTGTTTTTGTCCTTGAAAACTGTGTTTTGTAAAACTCAATTAAGCCCTTTACATATAAAATCCTTCTCCTGAGGATTTGGGCGGAGCTTCCGGTAATAGTCCATATATATGATAGTGTTGGTGGTTAGGGCGTGTCATAGTGATTTGGTGATGTAAAGGGGATGGTATAATGTGAAAAAGTAATGTGAAGATGGCAAGAAGCAAGAGGATGTTTTGTTCCCACCACAATTATTAAGTTAATAATACTAACAATAGCTGACAGTCACAAAATGTTCACAAGGCCCGACGGCACTGCTGCCAGGTTATATAGTACAAGATTAATTATATTATTATGAGAAGTGTTATTATTTGTTGCAAACCTAGCTCAAGGTTACTCTTAGTTCCTTTGAGCCAGTCTAGTAGCTCGTTAGCTATAGCAGCGGTAGCCGGTTAGAAGTTTTGGTTAGGGTTCCTAGAAATGGATTGCCCTTGTGAACTTTCCATAACCATCAAGGAATTATCTAACCTACAAGAAAGGTAAGTTAGTACTTGTTTGTAAGTATCCCTAATCTATTTGTTTATAATGAGATTCAAACACATTCTATATTCATATCACATTTACCTAACTTTGATAATTAATACGATATTTATCGATTACTTGCTGGAAATCTTGTCTTTGACGGATGTTAAAATTAAAATAAAGCTTTTAATAATCTTCATTTATCAAGTATTAGTTAGAATATCGTTGGTCTTGTAATGTAGTGGTGAGATGATGTGTATTTGTAGTAGCATGAGCGGTTTCGTATTAGGGCTTGTATGTTTGAGGAAAATATAGAAGTATAAGAATAATTAAGAACACACTAGTAGATTAAATTAAATATATTCTCTAAGAGAAATTAAATTACTTTGAATATCACAATAGCTTATAATAATTTCTTATAACGTAATACAGGTATAGCTCTGATGTTTCCACCTTGATTTCTAGCACAAGTCTGTCTTTAAAAAAATCTCTTCTCTTTTGTCCATTGAGTGCCTCCCCTGTGAGGAGAAGGGGGTAGTACAATGCCATAATTGTTCTTGAATTTTTCCAGTAACTGTTTCCATATACCTGGCTTGTCCTTTTGGCAAGGATATGTCACATATTTTGATAATTTTGATTTATTTATAAACTAATATATTTTAATGTTTTGCATCCATCACAGTCTCCAGCTAAAATATAAATAAATTTAGTACGAATCACTCTATCAATTTTCATCTAAAAGCAAAATTTTCTCCAAATAAGGGACTCCTTATTTAATTTTTAACAGTGCTAGCATACATATCTTTTATAATAGCACCCGCTCACAATACTTCCCTGTTATAGTAGTAAGAAAAAGTAAAAATAGGACAATGTCTCAATATTTGGAGCATCAGGGGATTTAGTTTAGCATAGGATGCAACAGCTGTTTTCTGACAGAGATACCATGTATAGTATTATGAAGAAATCTGACATTGCCGCCAGATGTTGACGGGTTGACCACAAGAAAGAGAAGAGAACATTGACTAGGTTATATTAAATCGTGGGAACACTTGTTTCCCGTATAAACAAAATATTGAAAATTTCTTCATATTACAATACTTCTTGGATTGCAGAGCAAACAAACAGAATTACAAAAATCTGGAAAATATTTAAAACAAAACAATTAAATTATACAAAATTTATTGGGAATTTATTTACGCTACAAAAACAGTTGGACAAAAATATTTCACTAAAAATAAGATGGTGAAAACCATTTTTCTCAAAAGTTTCTTTCTCTTTAATTATTTAAGGCGCGTCTAAATCTATGGTCATTAGCACCCGGAGCCTTCTCAGTGCACTGCCGGCCTCCTGACAGTGCTCTCTTGCTACAGACAACTGTCCATCACCCAACAAGTTGTGAAAAGAAAATTGGAGGCTACACAGAGGCAGATATTACTAGCAATGGTAGAAGGTTATAAAACCCTGCCGTGTTGGTTGGGGTAATGCCTATCCGTCTGGCTGTGGAAAGAGCTGCCTGTAGGTACATCGTTAGAAGAGGGAAGGAGTTTGAGTTGGGGGGGGATCGAAGAATTTAGGAGGACGAGCTAGAAGTTTTTGGGGAGAAGAAATCCAGAAGAAGATTGATGAATACATTTTACAAAAGTGCCAATATCTGTGGGACAGTTGCGACAAAGGGAGGCGGGTATGGGAGGTAATTAGAGATGCGAAGATGAAAAGGAAATGGAGTTGGCTGGAGGTGGATCATTGGACTGTGCAGATGTTAACGGAACAAGGGGCGTATGAGTACGAACACCCCGACACCATGTACCAAAAGGTGTTTAGGTGTGTGTTGGGGAATAGGGAAAGGTTTTTGGTTAGGAGGGATTTGGGGAGGACGGTGACGGGGTGGGAGGAGAATATTGGGTTCTGGGTACACAAAGATCGGTGGAAGGGGTTTAGGGTTTTGTGTAGGGAAATTTGGTAAGTTTGGAGTATAGGGGTAGTGTAATTCTTTAGGTTAGGTTTAGAATAGGTTGTTTTGGGGTGGAGGAATATCAAGTACTCCATCCCAGTTAGAGAGTGATTGGATGGGCTGATTGTATTTATTGTATGGTTGTAGTGTGTTGAGTGTTAGGTTAGCAATAGGATATGTACCTGATTAGGCTAGGTTTTTAGTAGGTAGAGGAATATAGAGTACTCTACCTAAGATAGGTTTTAAGTGGGTGAATGGTTGTGTG
This sequence comes from Triatoma infestans, assembly GCA_011037195.1. Taxonomy (NCBI): domain Eukaryota; kingdom Metazoa; phylum Arthropoda; class Insecta; order Hemiptera; family Reduviidae; genus Triatoma; species Triatoma infestans. The sequence goes on from JAAEAF010001801.1 coordinate 135,811, forward strand.
AATGTATTTATTGTATGGGTGTGGTTGAGCTTGGGGTGGCGTAGGTATGTGGCGACACCATCGGCCACCCTTCGGGGTGCAATCAGCCTCTGGCTCTCTAGGTCCAGTCTTCCCATCCCTTTCCATGTCCTATCCTTTTTCCTTTCCTTGCCGGGTCACCGGCAAGTATTCCTAGGTTACTGCTCCTGTGTTTGAGGCACTGGACAGGAATCAGTAGATGGCAGGTAACCATCGAGTGTGCGATCAGTCACACTATACTCGTTATCGAGTATGAAATACTGAACTACGGGTGCAAGCGCTAATTTCCAAGCCCAATTGCTTGCAATTGAGGTCGGACTCGTAGTGGTCGTGGTTTAAGCAACAACTCCAATGACTGCGGTTAAGAGTTGAGCGGGAGGAGACCCGCTGAAATAAATTAAACCCCGGTGCCAGCCCGTTGCTGGAAGTGCACTTGCTAGATGTGCGCGGTCCACCAGAGCCTGGTAGAGTGCCTTCTCTAGCTTCTGGTAGTGGAGAGTGACCACAGCGTGGGATTACTTCACGCGCAGGTTGGGCGTATCTCAACGTGCCCTGAAATGGGCCAAGGGGGGAGTGCCGGGGCGGGCATCTCTGCCATGATAACGCCTTGCACTATCAGTCTCATCATGGTGGTGACATCCTTCTCTTGTAAAACGACCCTGTGCTTGCACGGGGCGACTGGTATACCCTAAATAGGGTAGGAACGGTCTTAAAAGAACCCTTAGTACCGTGAGGGAAAAGGAAAGAGGGAAAGAATGTCCATCACCCAACAGTGAGCTGTAGAGGCTCCTAGGAAGAAAAGAATCTAAGGGTAACCCTGGTCTCGAACCCGGGACCTGCGCGTGGGAGTATAACGCCCTAACCACTAAGCTAATTCCTCCCCTTATTTCAAAAGTTGGTATTTAAAATAAGTGATTTTGAAATAATAATATTCTTTAATGTCAATGTCTAATTTATTAATATAACAATAAATTAATTTATAATTTTTTCGTAAATTTGAATTCTCATCAATATTTTTGTTTTTATTTTTTGTGATGGTCTTGAATGGTAATCATCCAGTGATGAATACCATTAAGTAATTATGAGGTCACCGGGTCATCGGTCGCTTTGCGTGTTTCCTGGGAGGATTTGACAGGAGAGTGCCTGGACTAGAGAGTTATAGTGAGATTGAATTCTGGAATGGAATCTGTTTTAGACAGATGAAGCAAGGAAGGAAACGAAGAGAATGATGAGGTCAGTGTGTAAGTTGAGATTGGATATGTCGGAGGTTTTTAGATGAAGGGTTTGGATTCGGTTCATGTTGGAACTGTTTTGCCAGGCTTTTCCAGTTCTAGTCCTTATGTCCATAGAGGTCTTAGTAAAGAGATGTATAAAAATATTTTATTACCCCATACAAGACTGAAACGAAACGAAAGTAAAAATAACGTTACAGCCTACTCAAGCGACTACTAGACAGACGCTCAAAACTAACTTTAAATAACAAAGTACTTATCTACAATCTACTGTTAAAAACCAATTTGGAACTTACGGACTCCGAGTTATGGAGCTCAACCAAGCGTTCCAACATCCACCGCCTCCAAACCCTACAATCCAAAATACTCCGTCGTTTTACGTTTCTAACCTGACAATACATTCCGATCTCCAGATTCCATTTATAAGTGACCTGGTCCAAATACGATACCGCAAATTTCACATCCGGCTCGCCCATTCACCAACTTTCCTCAGCATCCATTCCAGATAATCCTCTTCGACGACTGAGGCGGCAGTGGCCTCATGGTATCTTATAAATGCGCAGCGAAATAGTGTGGACGGTCACCACTGAGTGATCTCTCCATTCCCGTTATTGTGAGTCATCATCTCATTTACTTGTTGCTGGTTTCTTACGCAAGCGTACCAACAGTTGTAAATTTTCAAATAAATGAAAAAAATTAAAAAACATTCAGTAAAGTCGTACTTCCGCTTAATAGTTTTTGCTCAAAACAAACCGTCATATCCCATACGATGGTAGTATTGTGATGGATGCAAAACATTAAAATATATTAATTTATAAATAAGAAGAAGTCCAGTTACTGGCATTGTACTACCCCTTCTCCTCACAGGGGAGGAATTGAAGGAACAAAGAGAAGAGATTCTTTCCAGGACAGACTTGTTCTAAATATCAATGAGGAAACAACGGAACTGTACTTCAGGAATCGCTCTCTAAATATCTGTGTCAGTTTCACAATAAATTAAATAAGTTTATATCAAATAACTTGTAGTTATTATTTTAACAGCATATATTAATTGTTAACAGTGGTGATTTCTTGATTATTACTAATACTTCATTCTCTCTTAAACTTCCGTACTTACAAGGCCTTTATTATACAATATTGCTCGTGCTACTACAAATACACATGATCACACCAAAACATTACAGTATCTAAACGGAAATACCAACTTCCTGAGGTTTTTCTAACAACCCTTTTTTTCGTACTCAAAACATGTATTTCCGGTGAAAACTGAATTTAGAAAATTTGATTCGCACAATACAATCTCTTAGTAGGGAAAATTAAAGAATATAATTTATTTGAAATATTCTATATAAAATAACCAATAATTTGAAATATTATTTCAAATAATGTTTGAGAAATTATGCCCACAATTCTCTGACAATGTTAAATTTAAAATATATTCATAGCGGTTGTATTCAATTGAACATATATAGAATTTTTCAATCAACGCTAAGAGATGCAAATTATTAGCAACATACTTTGATATTTTAATGAAGGTCCGTTATGAATTTACTAATTACAAATTTATGGATATTGTTCAATAAAATTACTATTGAAAAAAATTTGCTACAGTTACAGTATAATTATTATATATTTATTTATTTATTTCTTTTTCCAGGCCATAATATTTTGTGGGTTACTTAAGCGGCCTCTACATGATCAATAATATTGGCAATATCTTAGCGTATTAACAATAATATTGTCCGTGTAAGGTGAAAAAATTGTATTGGACGGTCGGTATTGACAAGAGTATTGATGAAATCCGGATTTTCTGATTTTCGTATATCAATACTGAGAATTGGAGGGGGATATTGACAATAATATTGACCGTGTAGTAAGGGGCGGCGTCAATATTTCCATCAATACTCAGGTCAGTAGTTTTATACAACGTTGAAACTAACCTCAACAACAGTGATACAATACCTTACAAAGGTACTTTGGAAAGATTTGTGTATTAAAATAAAACTTCAATCATACATTTTTTAAAGATAATTGTAATTTTTTATTCTTGTTTTTCTGATTAACATACATTTCATATAGTCAATTAAATAGTCCCTTCATTACAGTTCAGTTCAAAACACGATCCAGTGGAGGTTCTTGGCAAAGATTTATGTATTAAAATAAAACTTCAATCATACATTTTTTAAAGATGATTGTAATTTTTTAATCTTATTTTTCTGATTAACATACATTTCATATAGTCAATTAAATAGTCCCTTCATTACAGTTCAGTTCAAAACACGATCCAGTGGAGGTTCTTGGGAAATATTTATGTATTAAAATAAAACTTCAATCATACATTTTTTAAAGGTGATTGTAATTTTTTCAAAGTCTTGTAGGACATATATAAAGGTTTCACAAGTTTCTATTACAGCTTTGCTGATAGTTGTTGGGGACATTATGATCGTAAACTTCAAGTCTTCAAAATTTCTTCCTGTGGTCAAGTACCTCAGGGTTAAGGCTAATCTTTCCCTAACACTTATACTTTCTCTCATATTTCTGTCCTGTCTTTTCAAAAATGGTTCAACCATCTGTAACAGTTTGTTAAAGTTAGGTTCATCCATTCGAAAGTAACCTTCAACCTTCATCTTCAAATCTTCAAATGAGGATATTCATCTCTCTTCTTCAACCATTCTTTCATCCAGTGTTTGCGTTTCACTTCACGAGTAGTGCCAAACGCCAAAATAATAGCTACGCAAGCTTTTGTACGATTATTCATTTTTTGGAAGGGAAAAAAAAAACAGCTAAAAACGGAGTAAAACCTCGTAGATTCACTCCCCTAGTGGCAGAAGTAGTAAGTAATGAGCAAAGTTATTGACAATAATATTGATCGTTAAGGTAATGAAGTATTGGGACCAGTTGGCACGAGTATTGATGGTTATATTATCAATACCAATATTGACAATATTATTGACCGTGTAGGGGCCACTTTTGAAAAAGAAGAGCCCATCAAATTTAATAAATTAAAATAAATAATTTAAAAATTCACTTTCTTTAATTAAAAAAAATGGAACTGATTGTTTGGAATTTTAATATTAATTAATTTTTTTTCATTAATATCATACTTATTTGCACATTTTAAATCAAATCTTTTATCTCTGGCACAACAGCTCATGCAGGGCTTTGGGCTCCAAAGTAATCTTTCCCCAAGTTTCCCTATCCAGTGCCTTCGTGTCCTCCATCTTCTTATTCCCAACTTTCTGAGATCATCTTCTACATCATCCAGCTACCTTCTTACGGCTTTCCCATCTTTCTTCTTCCTTTGGGTCGGTCTTCTCTATCTATTCACTTCTCTATCTCTATCTCTTAACTATTCACTCTCTGCCCATTCTTATAAGATGCCCGATCCATTCCAGTCTTCTCCCATTTATCTCGGATATTAGGTCGGGTGCATTGTACATACTTTTTAGCTACGCATTAGTTTTAATTTTCCAGACCCCATTAACGAAGATTGGACAGAAAATTTTTTCACAAAATTTCCCTTTCCAAAATATGGAAAGCAAATTCTCTTCACATATTATATTTAATATACATGACTCGCTTCCGTACATAACCACGGGACGGATTATTGTTTTTATAGATTCTAACCTTATGCTTGCTTCCTCGAAAGCGACTTCGTTCTGAGAATTGAACGTAGAGTAAAAGACGTCTTTGCTGCCGGCTGGCATTCTTTCTTTTATTCCCCTTGCCACGTCCTCTCTCTGCTGCGTGAACACGGCTCCTAAGTACTTGAATGTTCCTTCACATTTTCAATGGTTTTTTTCATTTATTATAACAGTTTGTGACCGACAGATTCTATTGTCATATCTAGATGCTAACTCATATTTAGTTTTCGCGAAATTGATCCGAAGACCCTTCGAAATTGATGCTGCGCTTCTCTCAAGTTGCTTTTAAATCATTAAAAAAAAACTGTAACATAAAGCATGTTTTTTTTTTTCATTCTTTCTATTTTCTATTACTACTTACAAGAGGAAGTGTATTGTATTCATGCAAGATTTTTGAAAATTGAATTTTCACGGGGAATATATGGTTTGAATTCCCCTGGGCACTGAAAATGTATCTTTTAGAAACTGATCTATGTGGTGTATTTTGCGTGCGTGTGTGTGTGTACATGTCTCAGCAGCAAAACTCAAGGATAAAAAAATCTCAGAAAGTTCTTTTATTTTTCTCTTTTTTTTTTTTTTTTTTTTTTTTTTTTTTTTTTATTTATTTATTTATTTGATATTATACAACTGCACAATATTACGTGTAATAAATGAAACAGATAACAATGAGTGATGTGTGAGTTGGTTGAGCGATCCACGATGGCAGTCATCATAATAAGCCATTAAGGCGTTGGAAATTCATGACTGTGTATCTAGTATAGACAGTCGACTAAGTAAGCAGTTAGTCGCGAGGTCACTGATGCTTTCTTTAGTCGTCGTCGTTGTTAGAGGAAAGAGTTGTGTTGAGAAGGTTTGGTTTAGTGGACTGAAGAAGATATTTTGACTTGGATGGATTTGCAGAGAATTTTAAGGTCGTTGTGGAACAATTAAAAACGTAGAAGAAAGCACTAACTTTCATTTTTTGCGTAGGATTTTGGACTGTAGAGATTGAATGCGATGTGTTGAGGTTGAAATGTTTCGCTGTCCCTATATATAGTCGATTTCGTAAGCCCATGGATAGGGGAACCAATAGTAAATAATTTAGTTTACACTTTTGCTGCGTAATATAAGTTTTGAACGTTTGTCTAGTTATTTTTTTTTTAGTGTTTTACATCTATTATTCTGTTCAGTTCGTTTTTGGCGAGTATTTGGATTCAAAGTTAGTCTCAGCATCAGAGACATTTTCCGTTATAGCCTGCTTCTTTTTGTGGTCATCGACCGGTTTCGGGCGTTCGCCCATTTCCAGGATACGTTTGTCACACAGTGTGATAACACAGACTTGCACAGAGCAAATTCAGTTAATACACTCAACGAGTGCAAGCCTGTGTTATCACACTGTGTGACAAATCCATCCTGAAAATGGGCGAACACCCGTAACCCGTCGACGACCACAAAAAAGAAGCAGGCTATCACAGAAAATGTCTCTGATGCTTTCCAGCTCTGCGGAACCAACCACAACAACCACCACTACAATTAAAGTTGGTCGTTTATCGAGATGGATATCAACGAGCAAGATAATGTGGAGCTTATGTAACGGTTGGTAAGGGAAATATGGTTGAAAATATATAAAAGGGAGGTTTTTACCGATTTAATGTGAAGACTATGTATTAAAATTTGAACGGACTTATCTCGACTCTGCACTTTCTGAACCAGATTTCGAGAATGTTAAGAGATAGGATTGTAGATGGCGTGTTGATATGACAGGATCATTATTGGGAGGGCCGTACGGACAGGAAAGAATGGCCGTATCGACTGTGAAATTGGAAAAGATAGGTGGAAATCAGCAGTGTAAAGGATGGGGGGAGCAAGTATGTTTCCCTGTGGAACGCTGTCGAGAATAGGAACTATGGAAGGTTCTTCTTGGCCAAGAGAATAGGAAAAGAAGGTTCTTTGGCCAACCATAGGCGAGGCTTGATTTGAGAATAAGATAATATGTGGAAAGAAAGGATGCCCAAAGCATTTCCACAATAATCCCATGTGCTATACCTCAAACGTTTGAGAGATGTCCAGGAAACTTCCCGAGTAGTATTGATTTTGTAGTGGAATCAATTGTCGTGATTCCTGAGGTATGAAGTTAGATGTATTTTGAAGAGGGATTTATAAGGCGGAAGTTAGTTTAGAGAGTTATTGCTTGAATTACTAACATTGAATTTATAAAAATAGAATATATTTTAACAATAATTAATGATGAATGATATAATGATCCCCTCTTCCAGTGGGCGAAGTTTATATTAGTCTTACTCACACATTGTCAAGTGTGTAAGTAAGTTCTCACACTAAGACATCTCTAGTAGCGTGCGACCTTGGTTAGGTCGGCGACCAGTGATTCAGGTCAGTGGCCAGATTTGGTCGCCCATCAGCGACTTTCAAAGACCAGGTGGCTTCTGTTCAATAGACAGGGCTTTATCGGTGCTTGTCTTTGATACCTTTGTGTAACGGCCGGCTTTGGGGCCACTAGTTATAAATTATTCTTTCCTTTTGTTATTTTTTGTGAAGGCTTTGAAATCGCTATGTCATTATAATTCCGCTATATGGTAAACGTCCACTTCTAGAAACACGCTGAAGTTGCCCTTCTTCTCAGCCAAGAATTCCTGAAGAACTGAAGAATGGTTCTAGTACCCCCCCCCCAAAAAAACTAGCCTGGATAACCAGTGTGCAAAGTAATCTACTGCAAATTCTCAGCATTTCTGAAATTCCGATACTATAAGTTTTCATAAAATATTCATTCAATTTAGAATTCTTTTTTTAAATAATTGGGTAACTAAAATAATTTTTTTTTTTTTTTAATTTTTCTCATAAACTATATTTACTTACCAAGGTGTTCATTGTTGTGAAGGTATTAAATTTATGAAAATTACAACCTTCGAAGTTGGACCCTTTGAGAGGCTGGTACAATCTGTTGCCTTGCATTAATTTGTTCTAGGTATGTATATACCTAGAATATATATATATATATACATCTGGAATGAAAAATAGCGCAATGGCAGATAAATTATGAACCCACTAGACGGTTAAGACTAAACACTAGTACAATTTAAATTGCCACAAATGAATAAGATAATTGATGATACTGCAATCTAATGGTAAGCATTAGATTTATTTATCTAGCTCGTACCAAAAGATTTCCTTTTTTCATTTCTTTTTTTTCCTCTAAATGATATTTGGTATAATTTGTTTTTAGAAATTAATGTGGCCAGTTTGTCTTAAAAACCTAGTAATGGGAATCGATCCTTTTAACTTGCCAAAGTGGGCAAGCTATGCGTTTTTATTGATCCCAAAGGTATTGTGAAATTATATAGAAGTACGTATACAGCATGAGGAAAAATCTTCCAATTAATTGCTTCTGGACAGTTTCTAATTGTTGACCTATATTATATTTTATATATATATATTATATTATATAATATATCTATATTATATATATTATCCTAACATCTACACTTCTCCATATACGTAGTATCAACAAATTATTTCTGTATTTCCTTTCTCTTACGTGTAGAAATTGTGTATAAAAAAAAAAACCCGGTGTGATACACTCACACAACTTTCTCTTATAGCAGTTTTCAAAATTATAATTGACCAATTTTATAGTTAGAACACTAAATTTAATGAAATTAGTTGGTGATATTATAGAGAAAATAGTAAAAACTGAAAAAAAAAAAAAAAAACTGTAAAAACGCATATCCGATTTACTAATTTTCTTGAAACTTGAAATTTTGATCATATATTTATTTATAATTAATTTTATTTAGATGGTAGAATTGTATAAACAACTATGGTAGCAAGATTTAGTGGAAAACATAGCCAACCCCCTTTAGAGGAAAACATAGCCAACCCCAACCTCTCCACCAAAATTGGCTTTAAATAAATTTAAGAGAAATGTATTTGTATCGTTTTATGGATACCGGAAGTCGAAGTGAGGAGTAAGTGTTGTTAGTTAGAGAGATTAGAGAATTGGTATACGAAATACGAACTACTGATTTATGAAAATAAACTATATTTTAACAAATAATTTAAAGTGTATTGAAATAGAAAAACTAAGATGCACAATTGTAAATGAATATAAGAATTATGAAATGAATATAAATTATTAAAGAAGTAGTGTTAAAACCTTAAATAGGGACGCGCTCGCGACGTGTGATGGTGCTGCTGATCTGGAACTGATGTGAACTTCTTTCGTACTGGCACTTAACTGATTGATAACTCGAACTTAACTCATTGATGACTCGCACTTAACTGATCTGGAACTCCACTGGGGCGACGTTTATATTTGCATCACTCACACATCGGCTGATGTGTAAGTACGTGCCACACTAAGACATCTCTCGTAGTATATTGACCCTAGGGGAGGTCGGTAGTTAACAAAGGCTGTTTTGGCCGGGGTGGCGACGCTTTGTTAACAGATGGTGGCCAGGTGGCCTCAAGGGGTGTACATTGACCCTTGTATGAAGGAAATACAAAAAGGGTTTGCGGCGGTTCTCTTGACTGTATATTGACCCCTGTTTGAAAGGGTTTTGCCGCAGTTCTCTTGACTGTATATTGACCCCCGTTTGAAAGGGTTTTGCCGCGGTTCTTGACCTGCAGATAGCGGCTGGCTGGATCCTTTTCCAAATTCCAACCACTAGTTATAATTTTTAGATTTATTTAAAAATTATATCTTCTTTCTTCTTCTTGCCATCACATCACAGAAATTTTAAGTAAAAGTGGTTAGATCTTTGAAGAAACTTGTTGGAGCCATTTTTGAAAAAATTGCAAAAAAAGTGAAAAAAAAAAACACAAGTAAAGTGGTACTTCCGGTTGAGAAACTTTCACAGATAACCTACTGTCGGATCCCATGGTGGTACCTAAATGGAATATCAAGTTTGAACTTTCTAAGATTTTTCATTTTTGAGCTATGCTGTTCAAACACACAAACCCACACACACACACATACACACACATGCACACAATTGCAACAGGCATTCCTGGTTTTGATGAAGTGAAAGAATTTATAATGAATAATAACCTGGAATCAATTATAATTAGAACAGATAGCAGAGTAACACTGGATTCCATCTCAAATAGCAATAACCACATGCCACTAGTGGAAAAAATTAGGAAAGCTGTCCTTCACCTTCAATGCTGCCAGTTTGTAGTTAAGTTCAATAAAGTTAAGGCTCACGTTGGAGATACTGGCAATGAAAGAGCGGAATTGTTGGCAAAAGAGGCGGCCAGGGATTGCAGTATCCAAATAGGTCTCAAGACACTGCCCAAGTCATATGTTAGATTTGATCTTACAAAAAATAAGCTTGGTTGCTTGGGAGCAATTATGGTCGGCTACTTAAAAGAGCATAATAACTTAAGAGTTTTTTCCAACAGTTGAACACAAATGGAAAGCTAAGTTTAACCTGCATTATAAACTGACCGGGGGTGAGTTGGTTGCCTCCTCGTGGTGCCCCTGGATACTGCTTAGGCAGGAACCGAACGACCAACGAAAGTGGGTTTTAAGTCTCTATGCGGGCCAAGGTCACTGTGTACAAAACAGTATTTTTACCAATCATATCCTACTCAAGTGAATCGTGGACCCTATCAAAAAAGTTAGAGAGCAAAATCCAAGCGATAGAAATGCGATATTTAAGGAAGATTTTAGGGAAGACGAGAAGAGATAGGATAAGAAATATAACAGTGAGGAAAGATATAGGTGTAGAACCTTCCATAGATATAATAAAAAGAAACCAACTCCGCTGGTACGGACATCTGATGAGAATGGAGGACAATAGAGTTGCCAAATTAGTATACGAGGCAAGAACAGAGGGGAAAAGACGTCGAGGTCGCCCTAGAAGAACTTGGGAAGAAGAAATACGGGAAAGCCTACAGGAAAAAGGAATAGAATGGCGAAAAGGAAAGGAACTCGCCAGGAACAGGGACGAATGGAAAAGTATATGCAAGGCCTCTACACTGTCTAGGCGGTAGAAGAGGACGGATTATGTATGTATGTATGTATAAACTGACCCATTTCCATGACTGTGCATTGACAAGGTGTTGTCAGGACATGGCAGAAATAAACAGTACCTCCATCGCTTTAACTTAATCTCGGACTCATCATGCGTATGTGATTTCTCTTCCTGTCAAAGTTGGCATCATATACTTTTTGAATATGCTTTGTTTGAGAAAGAATGGGCTTGTTTCATACAAAAAGTTGTATTGAGAAGTGTTAACTGGCCCCCTCCAAAATCAGAACTACTGAATACTAATCTGTGTCATATATTTCTCAATTATGTGAATACAATTGATTTTGATAAATTGTTATAAAGTTACATAAGTCATCTGCTAAAAGTATTTTATTTTTGCTGAATATAATTCATAGCATTTTAAAAATAGTAATTTGTAAGCTTTAGCATGTAATATTAAACTTGGAGCATGCTGATAATTACAAAAAAAAAACAGACACACACACACACACACACATCATTTTGTAAAAACCACACTTCTCTGGATTCAGGGTACCTCAAAATGTGTATTTCCGGTGAAAACGCGATACCGAAAACTTGACACGATTACAATACTTTCTCTTACTTCTAGTTTAGCGGAAGTAAAAAACAAATAAATTTTTAAAAATGAATTTTCACGGAAACATATGTTCCGAGTCTAGTGAAAATAAGTATTTTAGCTAATGGACTTAGAAAAAGTGTGTGAACAAAATATCCCAAGGGAAGGGAATAGTGGTTAGCGTACTACACTCCCACGCGGAGGACCCGGGTTCGAGTCCAGCTGTGATACTCTTAGATTTTTTCTTCGTAGGAGCCGTTACAGCTCCCTGACCGGTGATGGACAGTGTTGTCTGTTACTAGAGAACACTGTCCGGAGGCCGGCAGTGCTTTCAGAAGGCTCCAGGCGCCAATGAACATAGATGTTGACGCGCCTTGAATTAAAAAAAAATCTGATGTGCAACACTCACAACTTTCTCTTACTCCTGTTCTCAAAATTATAATTGACAAATGTTATAGTTTGTATATCAAATTTAACGAAATTCGTCGAAAATTGAAAAAACTGTTCAGTAAAAGCGCACTTCCGGTTTACTAATTTTCTTAAAACTCGGAATTTTGGCCATCTAGTTATTTCTAATTAATTTTGTTTGGATGATACAATTGTATAATCAAACTATGATAGCAATTTAGTGGAAGCTGTAACCCCACCCTCCCCTAATAAAAGGGCCCTTAAATGAATTTTCCCAGAGAAATATTTTCAATAAAAAATGTAGATCTTTGCATGTTAAGTTTATATATGAAGTTTCAAGAAAATCGTTAAAGCTATTTTTGAGAAAATCGCGAAAAAGTGAAAAAATCATTTATTAAAGTGTTAAAACAAACGCACTTCCGGTTATCCGATTTTTTTTTTTCAAACTCGGAATTTCAACAACATATTTAATTCTAATTAACATAATTAAGAAGGCAAAATTGTCTAATATACTGAAATAGAACTTTAAATGAAAACCTAACCCCACCCCTCCCCCAGAAGGGCCCTTAAATGAAGTTTCCCTGGAGAAATGTTTTAAATAAAAGTTGTAGCTCATTGTATATGTAGTTGATATACAAAGTTTAAAGAAAATCGTCCGGAGCCATTTTTGAGAAAATTGCAAAAACGTAAAAAAAAAAATACTAGTAAAGTGGTACTTCCGGTTGAGTAATTTTGACAGATAACGTATTGTCAGATCCCATGGTGATACCTCAACGGAATATGAAGTTTCAACTTTCTATGGTTTTTGATTTTAGAGCTATGCTGTTCACATACATACACAGACATTTGCTAAAAACCACTTTTTTGGACTCAGGAGACCTCAAAACGGATATTTCCGGTGAAAACTCAATATCGAAAATTTGACACGATTACAATACTTCCTCTTACTAGCAGTAAGAGAATGTAAAAAAAAATATCTCAAAAACGAAAAAAATTGCATGAAGCTCACTCAAATATGATATTCTATATAGGTAAAATCTCGCAACTGATGATAAGGTTTTCGAATCGATCAATCCTAAGTGCAATTTACTGAATGGTTCTTTCCGGTTACTCACAATTGTTTTTTGTTTTTGTTTTTTAACGGCTAGAAAGATTTTCTCTAAACGCCCATAAATGTCTTATCGTTTTTATTTGAAATATTTTCTTTCCGAAAGATTATTTTTTTGGGGGGGAGTTTTTGGGTATGCTTTTGTCAAAACATCCTGATGATGGGCGAACGCCCGAAACCCGGTCGATGGCCACAAAAAGAAGCAGGCTATCACAGAAAATATCTCTGGTTACTTTCCAGCTCTGCGGAACCAACCAGTGTGGTAACTGCTATGAATGAACCACATAGATAGATAGATAGATAATTTATTGTCTTCAAATCATTTGTACATATAAATGCATACAAAGCTCGTCGCAATAAATAATACATAATATATAAAAAAAAGTACATAAAATTAAAATAACTGTCAACAATTATATATTAGCAAACACACACACTATCTATAGATTATAAGCCGCCAATCTAATATTATAAAAACTGAGAATTGGAAAAATCGTGGCAATAATTTTATATTATTACAGTTATTGTTTTGTTTTTTATAATTTTTATTAAAAATTCATCTAGTGATTATATACACTTACTTAATAAATAGTCTTTCAGTTTCTTTTTAAAATCTTTTAAATTTAAGAGTTCACCAATAGATGACGGAATCATTTTAAAATTTTTATACCCATGGAGATATAGGAATTCTGAATTGTAGTATACCTTGTAAATGGTGGACAAACTAAACCTTTACTTCTTGTTTCGTAGGGGCTAATATTTTTAGTGACAAAAAAATCATCTTTGTTTTTAAACACCAACACTGCCAATTTATAGATATATAAAGATGGAAGAGTAAGCATATTTAACTTTTTAAAATGATCCTTACAACTTTCCTTCCGTTTAGCCTTGACCAAGATACGAATTATCTTCTTCTGAATCTTGAAAATTCCATATACTTCCGGCGAGTTTCCCCAAAACTATATGGCATACGACACTGTTGATTCAAATTTTCCGTGGTAAATCATTTTTAACGCTTCAATGTCTAGACATTTAGTCAATTTATAAAATAAATAAATTGTTAAAGCCAACTTAACTATCAACTGGTCAACGTGCACTTTCCACTTCAAGTCAGTAGAAATGTGTAATCCCAGAAAACAAGCAGAATTCACAAATTTTATACTGGAATTATCCATCATGATAAGGGGAGAACAGGTATTACCCTGTGGAGAAATAGTAAAATTTAATCCGATGGTCTTGTCGGGGTTAATTTTTAAATTATTATTCAGTGCCCAATTGAAGATAGCATTGGCTCCAGTGCTTGCATCGTGAGCTGCAGTTTGGAAATTCTTTCCACAAAAACTGGAGTTTATATCATCTGCAAAAAGATTAATTGTCCCAGGCGACTTCAACACGGGCGGATCATGAATATACAATATAAATAAGAGAGGTCCCAAACAAGATCCTTGAGGAACACCAAAGGGAAAAGGTAATGCCGAAGACAAGTGTTCCTTAATGGAGTTGATATCGGCACATGTTGATACCACATGCTGACGACCTAATAAATACGACTTGATCAGGTCGGAACACACACCTCTTATTCCCAATTTCCACAATTTCTCAACTAGAAATAGCTATTGAATCTCATTAGCGCGGAACAGCCAATGCTCGACAATACTGAACACCCTTTGATTGCAGCCAAGGTAGGGCACTTCTTGGATTGATGAGTGGATTGATAGGGAAACGTCTGTGGCATGGTTTACACGTGAGTATCTAATCCCTAAGTAAGAAGAGGGAGCCTTAATTGCAATTCAGGATCAAGTAGTTCCTACGAAATACTACAGGCGGAATGTAATGCATGGCTGGCAGTGTCATAGACAATAGATGCAGACTCTGTCAAGGGGTCCCAGAAACCCTCCATCATCTACTTGGATTTCTATTCTGGCTATATCTGAGATTACCTGCAAAGGCACAATAGTGCGACTTTTTAGTATAAACTTCAAAGTTTTTTTGTTTTTTTTTTTTAATTTTGTTTTCTTTGTTTTTTTTGAAAACAATAACTTTTACTTGAAACACTTTCTCGGAAAACTTGATTTTAAAATTTTCTGAGGAATCTATTACATTCCACATTATCTGACGTTACACATTACAAAATGGTATTTGGGTTTTACATGTTTTAAAGCTATCTTCTGGATTATAGAATAAGCACGTTCAATTTCTACCTGCTATCTATGCTATCTGTACCAGATTTTTTTTTTATTTGGTTTACTGAATTAGTAAATCCTTTCTCCTGTTGATGAATATGGGGTGGAAAAATTCATGTCAAATGCGGTGGTGGTGGTCCCTTAATTGAATATTAAATTTGTCTTTCCAGCGATTTTTCCTTTTTAGGATATACTGTACAAATGAAACACAACTTTTGAGACCATTTGTTGAAATATTTTTCTCTCTCGCAGGGATATTTAAATATACATTGTTGGAGAAAAGTCTTGTTTCAAAAATGTGATACGATCGCATTACTTTCTCTTACAGAAGTAAGAGAAAGTAAAAATATGTCAATCCATAGTTGTTATGAAATTGAAGAAAGGGGTTTAATAAATGTAATTTTGTAAAAATTTTGTTCTAAAATGATCGATGAGGATAGTGACATTCGGTCTTCTAAAAATAAAAAAACTTCTTTTTTTGTCAACGTTTCGACAAAATATGTTGCCTTTATCAAGTCTATACAAAATAAAAATGCAAAGGGTTCTTTCAAAAAGACAAAATTGAATAAAATATAAAAATATATCTTTTTACAAAAAAAAAATATGTTTTTTAACTTTTAAAGACCAAATCTCACTATCCTCATCAATCATATTAAGAACGGTCGAGAAGAATCTTCCATTTTGTCCTAAAGTGATTTGTTGTACGGCGGATAGAGGCCCGTAAAAGGCCTTTCCTATTTCTCCGCACACACTTGGATTTTATAGTAAACACAGTTGGATTTTTTAGTATTAGTTACTTGGTACTAATGAAGTAAAGTGAGAGGGACAGCAAGAACTGCAATGACCAATTTTCAAAGCTAGAAAGAGATTGATAAATGTTTTTAAAATAAGTAAAGTAATGCCTATTTATTCAGGCGGTGTCGTGGCCGGTGGCGTAAGCACCTACTTTACCATTAACATTTTTTTAAACAAATATAAAATTAAGCAGCTATAGGCTGGACTCGAACTGGGGTCCTCCCACTTACAAATCCATGCTCATAACCACTACACCAACACCCGCCCCTTGTTTTTAAAATAAGAAGAATATCGTTTACTGTTGAAAACAAAATTAAAATTTATTTTTTAGAATAACAACAACAAAAAATAATAAAGAAAAAATAAATAAGTTTCTACGTAATATAAAAATGAATTAATTAAATGAAATAAAGGAATGTCGCCACTGATTTTGAAATATTATAATAAAAATTATACAGAAATGAGATAGCAAATGAACATAAAATAATGAATTTTTAAGAGTAAATACGATTTTATGCCGGCAGAATTCACATCAAAATAAAAATGAATTAAAGAAAAAGAATTTTAAAGAATTGAGAAGAAACTTTATGTAAATCATTAACTACAATTTTAAATGTAAAATTATATTTTTACAGATAATGCAATGTATTAAATTAGCGACGTGAATTTATAAAAAGTAAAAAATAAAAAACTCAACAGCGGTCGGTGGTTCTTGAACCTATACCCATGCTGTATTCTTATATCAACGGTAATCGCTCACGCTACCACTGTGCTAGCCAGTTATGATGTAACATACATTCAATTTTTACATTCTCTTATTCCTTAGTAAGAGGAAGTACTGTAGTCGTGTCAAATTTTCGATATCGAGTTTTCACCGGAAATATCCGTTTTGAGGCCCCCTGAGTCCAAATAAAAAGTGGTTTTTAGCAAATGGTCTGTATGTGTGTGTACGTGTGTGTGTATGTGAACAGCATAGCTCAAAAACGAAAAAACCGTAGAAAGTTGAAACTTGATATTACGTTTAGGTGTCACCCTGGGATCTGACGGTGCGTTATCTGTCAAAAATCCTCAACCACAAGTACACTTTACTAGTTGTTTTTTTTTTACCTTTTTGCGACTTTCTCAAAAATAGCTCCGACGATTTTCTTTAAACTGGGTTTATCAACTACACATACAAAGAGCTACAACTTTTATTTGAAACATTTCTCCAGGAAAATTCATTTAAGGGCACTTCTGGGGGAGAGGTGGGGTTAGGTTTCCATCTTAACTGCTATTTCAGTTTATGAGACAATTCTATCATCTAAATAATGTTAATTAAAATTGAATACGTTGTTGAAATTCCGAGTTTGAAAAAATCGGATAACCGGAAGTGAGTTTGTTTCAACACTTTACTAAATGATTTTTTTTCACTTTTTCGCGATTTTCTCAAAATGGCTCCGACAATTTTCTTG